>CAIGRB010067027.1:3165-72138 GCA_903798255.1 Fraxinus quadrangulata
GATACTTGGAGGCCAAGCTATGGACTAGACGAGTTTAGGTGAAACATATGCTTAAAAAGACGTTTTTTTATTTTAATATTATTTTAATTTTTAACCAATCAAAAAATCATTTAATAATTAAAAATAATATCTATCAAATATTTAAAGCTAGTAAACTATTTTTTCACACTATAAAATTGTATAAAGTAGCCTAATATTTATAGAGAACATATATGGAATGTCCAAACCTCCTAGTAGAGTTGTTGATGAAGTATGATACCAAAAAATCGAGTCCAAAACAAATTACAACTACCAATGGGCCTTCAAAATAGAATTTTAACTTGATATAAAATTCAAATAGCATTTTAAATTGAATTTTTCTTGACTTACACTTCAATTAGAATTGTTCAATTACTTCAATAAGGAATTCGGGTCACACCCAAATTCTAACAATTTCAACCTTGACACGAATTTCACTGCAATGAACCAAGCTCTAAATTTTTCTCCACCTGGAGAAGAAAATCCGTCTGCAATGAATGAACTGACTTTTCAATAGTAATCAAAATTGATTTCTCCAACCAAACACAAAATACTCAACATCTTCAAGTGAATCCAAACACTACTCTGTAGAATTATCTCAAATTCTCAAAAAATTATAATGATTTTAAAATTCACCACATTGGGCCGTAACACACCCTAAAGCAGAATCAAACTCAAATGCTTTTAAAGAAAGTCATTTGCTAGATTGTACATACTATTACGCTGAAAGCATGCTCAACAAAATTAGTATCCACATACCTTTTACCACTAGATCTGTCCCTAGCAATTGAATAAAATGGCACCGTAGGTGATGGTGACAAAACGACATTATTCATATTTTCTGAACTCAACTAAGAAGTATTCTTCAAATCCAACATTTACAAGCTCCTAAAGGTATTTACCAAACTGAATGTCTACCACGGTACTGAACCTGTGCTGATTAACTCTTCTAGATTCTGTACTATCCTGCAAGATGTATAATTGAGATTTTTTTATCCCTCCAATACAACCTGAGTACCCTTACAAACATTCAAAACTCAACTTACACCAAAGAACTCATAACCCTTTGAATCAAGGATAGACAACGAGATGTGATTCTTATTCAAATTCGGAACATGTCAAAACTGGTCAAATGTTTTAGTTGTCTCATCCAATAGCTTCAATCTAACCCTACCAATTTCAGCAACCCGACAAGGTGTGTTGTCTCCCATAACCACAACACATTTGGAAATAGTTTCATATGTAGTAAACAAGTCCTTATTAGGACACATATGAAATACACACGTTGAATCCAATCTTCCTCTGGTTTAGACTCGATGTCAGAAATAGCAAAGAGATCTCCCTTACTTACAATATTCTCTACGAGGTCTGTTTCACTAGAAGTCTCTGATTGCTTCCCATATTGACTTGCAGACAATCTTTCTTTATTCTGCAATTTGTAGCAATCCTTCTTCATGTTCACATTCTTCTTGCAGTAGTTACAAATCTGATTACTGAACTTATACTTCAACATGCCCCTTCCAGAACCACCATGAGCAACCAGGCCTTCTCCATCTCTGACCTCAGAAACCAGATGATTTATCTTCTCTTTTGAATACAGAGCATTATACATCTCCTTTATGGTGAGAGTATCACGACTATACAAAATCGTGTTACTAAATGAAGAAAACGAAGCGGATAACGAATACAATATGATCAAGGTCAAATCTTTTTCATCATACTTTACTTCCAAAGTTTTCAAATCAGCGACAATCTCTTTAAATACAGTCAAGTAATCTTCCCATGATCCTCCTTCTGCGATTTGATGAAAGTATGAACGCTGCTTGAAATGCAATTTGCTTTTAAGACTTTCAATCATACACAATTTATCCAACTTCAACCATAAAGTAGCTGCTGAACTCTCATTCAAAACGTCTTGAAGAATCGTATTCGATAGATGAAGATGAATGTGAGAAACTGTCTTCTTATCCTTCCATAATATCTCGTTTGTGGTCAAAGTTACGGGCATCTTATCAATTCTAAGCAACGTATCATCCAAATCCTACCGTGCAAGTACTGCATGCATCTTAACCTGCTATAGCAAAAATCTATTGCTCCGATCTAAAAATGAAATTTCATACTTCATGAAAGTCATCACGAACAAAAACCTCAAACAAATCAAACTCTGCGCTCTTGCGGAATTGCTGAGTCTAGGCCCTGATACTACTTGTTGCAAAATAAACAAAATACTCGGATCGCTCTGATACTACTTGTTGTGTTAATTATGCCCAAAATCTCTTATACCAATTTTAGGAATTCAAAGATCACGTATCGCTCGATACTACTTGATATAAAATCAATCAACGAATTGAGATGTTGAAATTATATGGTACAATAATGAAATATTTGATCACAACCAAAAGAATAAAAGAAAACAAGAAATATGACAGATGAATCAAGAGATTTTATTGCACCAATAATAATAAAGATAGAGAAAAATTAAAATGATCTTAAAAGCTAGTAATCTATTTTCTCACACTATAAAATTGTATAGAAAAATCTAATATTTATAGGGAACATATAAGAGATGTTCAAACCCTTCTAGTAGAGTTGTTGATAAAGTAGGATACCAAAAAATCGAGTCCAAAACAAATTACAACTACCAGTGAGATTTCAAAATAAAACTTTAACTTGATATAGAACTCCAATAACATTTTAAACTGAATTCTTCTTGACGTGCACTTCAATTAAAATTCTTCAATTACTCCAATAAGAAATTCGGGTCACACCCAAATTCTAATAGGGGTAAAATGTTTTCACTTAAAAGATGATCGACTCAACAAAAGAAACAAACTATCAATGTAATATGTAAGGATGGCATACTAACATGCATTTATAACATTAGGAGATGACGGTTAATAAAAACCCTTTTTAGACTTCAATAATGCTTCATATACAGAAGCATTATTCACAGGCCTTCTACAGGCCCTCACAAAGAGGGACCCCACATGTATATCAATGTAATTTCACCTAATGGGATTTGGGTTTTAGGGCAAAATGGCTATTATTTCATTTGTACTAGATGCTTAAGAATGCCCCTTTACTTGTACAGTACATCTGTATTCACAGGGGCAGAGTTAAGGGGTATAAAGATTTTTTTACTAGAGTGGTACACAGTAACATTTTTTTTTTTACCTAAAAATAACCAATGGGCACGGGCATCCCCCTCCCTCCGCCCCCTAGGTGTTCACTCTATTCCTTGAGTCAACACGTCACGTCTTATCATGTTGTTAGTTGTGCCAAGAACATGTATTGATGGTTCCACGCATGTGCAAAAATTGGAGTTTCATACTTAGAATTTTAGTTATTTATTAACATCATGTCTAGTCAATTTTTACGCCTTTAGAGTTGGATTTGATGGAATATGTCTGCTCCTTTGGAAAATATTTCCTTGATCATAATTTTTACCCCTATTAAATGATGATACTTACAATGCCAGATAAATTATTAGAACCACCAAATGAAAAAGGAAAAGTATCTACCATCTCCACTTAGGGAAAGAGGGGAAAAGTGGAGGTAAGTCGAAAATTTCTGTGTTTTTATTTTGGGATTATTGCATCCTAATCATATGCGAGTATCTAAAGGGAGTGAATTTTGATATGGGCTTATGTAGATCGCAAATTTTAGCTTAATTTTATCTTTAAAAAAAATAAGTTTTGAATTTGTGGTTACATGGGGGAGGATATTGATATCATTGAATAAAGTTGTGTGCATAGGTAGCAATACTATGTTCTGCAGAATAGAATGGTTAGAAAAAGGAAAAGCCCCAAGTACACGAAATTCTTGACAAAATTCCTGCAGATGTTGATTCGACTTTTTTTTTTTTCCATCCTCCAATGAATCCTCACCATTTGTAGTCTATAAAAAATTTCTATACTTGTAGCATGATTGTAGAAAAAATTGCATTGAATTCATATTTAGCTTGTCTTTAAAAAATCCTTTTCGTTAATTGCACTGAGAAAATTAGAGTTTACATTACTTGAGTCGGCCTCAATATTTTGGGTTCATTTTGAAAAGGGCTTGATTTAAATGGTTGCCTAATATGAGCTGAAAAATTGAACATTGAATATACATATATAGAGGAAGAACGAAATTGCATGCCTAACCTTATTTTTATTCGTTTCCCCTCCATTTCAAACATATATTCACCCGGGATTTACAACATTACAAAACACTCTAATAAGGTAACCCAACTTATATATAGACTTTAAAAAATGATTAAAATGTCCATATCGCAACTTTTCTTCAAAATAGCTCGTGACATGTTCGATTAACTACAAAACTATCTTAACATAAGAGATGTCTTCAAAATCAGTCTTTGGGTAGGATAGGATTTCTTCAAAAGATAAAGTAGAATATTACTAACCAACCATAGGAGCCGTTAAAGTCTTATTTCATGAAATAGAAAGTTTGGTCCTCTACAAGACCAAACATTCGTCTTGGTGACCAAATGGTATTCTCACCCATCGGAAGACTGCTTCCACCTTTGAATATATGCACCCAATTCCTAAATGATTTATTAAATGACTATGAACACGGACGTTCAATGAGTAATAAAATATGAAGATTATAAGCATACCATAATGTTGCATGATATAATCTTACCGTAACATGATGTGCATAATATTTCTTTACGTACACGTGAAGTCGGCCCATGATGCTCATGAATTATATACTTTTTCTTGAGGGAAATCGCATAAAAGAGCACAAACACTTCATGCATTCAACAAATCTTTAACATAGTGCACATAAATTGTAAATTACTCACAACTCAAGAGGTTCTCTTGCTTGAACCTGAAAATAAAAGTTTTCCTAAAGTTAGAAGTAGATGAAAGTCTTAAACTTAAATCTTTTCATTGGGGTACTAATATCTGCAAAAACAGAGTAAAATCTCAATGAAATAAAGAACTATGGATACTAATACGCCATGTGGCTCGTGATACCAATACCTTGCAGAATAAAATGATTTGTGGGTATTAGTATCCATCGTGTCTGTATCATCTTTTCCACATTAATTTTGAATTTTTTCTTCGACGGTTACTACTGTCCTCTTGAGGGCTTATTTAGATCGGATTATGAACAACTCCTTATTAACTTAATGAGACTCCACTCCCCTAATCCTTACCTCCCAGATTCAACTTTCAAGTTCAAACCCACATTGATTGCTTATAAATTTCCTTATACTTTTCTTTGATATTTTGAGAGAGGGAACTCGAGGAAAGTGTATATTGGTGTGTATGTATCCATTGTGACGGGAGTGGAGAGTAAAATTGTGAGGTCCCAAAATTATTTGCTTGTTTTGGTTGATCTGACCCATTTAAAATACGAGCCTTGGAGGCTCGATCCACGTAAGGAAAGAAAAGTTCAAATACATAGGTTGGTTAAAAGTCCAAGGATCTAAGTCATTTAATTTTAAATCAATTTTAATCCAAAGAATTGATGAATAATTAGATTGTAGCACAATGATGATCTACTTGGTTATCAAATTCGTGAAAATATCGATGGCACGAAGTTTTTATGTTTTAAATGTAAATATGCATATATGTTCAAAGGGAATTGTACCTATGAAACTATACAGGGCTTTATGTTCACTCCTACTTTTATGATAATTTTTAGATTGAGAAAGGATGTGAATGGATGAAGATTGCATGAATTGTGAAAAAATTGAGTGGCTGGAAGTCAAATCAAAGTACAAGGTTTTCATGTGTAGGATTTACTTTAATATTGTTTTAAAATTTAGAACAAGACAACGAATTCACAAGATTATTTGCATTTTGAACTTGAACTTCGTTTGGACACGAAATTAGATGTTCATAAAAATAAATCATATCAATATGGTGTCTTAGCATAAATTTTGGCATGAATATGTGATTGAGTGTGTGAGTTTTGGACATGTAAAAACATAAAGTAGAAATTTTAGCTTTTTGTTCGATTTTCAAATTATCACATTGAACTGAATTCTGCAATTTTTTTTATAAGACTAGTGGGGCTTGGAAGGTTGGTACGGTAAGTTTGTCCTTTTTTGTATGATATGTTTAGTGCACCCGAAAATAACTTTTGACCAGTGATTGAGTGTTCAATTGCATGGATTAACAATTTTAGGAAATTATGAAATTTTAATATGTTGTTCTTAATGAATTTAGGAGATATTTTAAGATTTCATAAAATTCTGAATTCGAGAAACTGTTCAATAGAGCTTGATCATTAGGTAACGTGTTGAGGGGTTGAACTCAAGTATGCTGACCTCCATTTTCATTCTTCATTTTAGTTTTGTTTTTTCAACAAGCCAAAGCAAACTGACTTGACCCATTTTATTTCTGTTAGTTGTTGGAACTTGAACTAGAATGAAAGGATAATCTACGAAATTAAAAGAAAATAAAAACAAATAGAGAAACTGAATTTGAATCCGACAAAATGACACTAAAACAAATTGATGCTCAAGTGGAAGTAGAACCTCCATTTCACGTATTATTCATAGAAAGAAGAACTTTGATCAAAATGTTAATGATGACATAGAATGTTATGCTGAAGAATATTTTAGAGTTTATTATTTATTGTTGATTAAGCTCTTTTTTTTTACCTAGATTACAGTTTGAACCATTTTAAAAATATGAAAATACTTTTGAGTTTCTGTTTGATTTAAAAAAATTACAAACTGTATATGATAATTGTTTGAAATATTAATGAAATAAGCTTGAAAAAAAATTAAGCTTGACAAGGATTATAATATTGATAATCAAAAATATAATTTCTGAGTTGCAAATTGTTAGAAATTGTTTTTTAGAAGACACCAAAAAGTAAATGAAGTATTAGACTATATAAAATTGATTGTTGTTTTTCAAATATGTTGATTGATTATAGAATATTATCGATATACAAGTTACAGATGCATTTGTCGGAATGACTTTCTCAAAATTGAAGTTGATAAAATCGTACCTTTGGTCGATGGTGTTACAAAAGTTGAATGAATTGATTATGGTGACTATTGGGGAAAAAAAAAAAAGTTCTAGAACATGTTGATTGCAATAGTATAATCATAGATTTTATATCAAAAATATTCTAAAAAAATAAATTTTATTTAGGCATTTGAAAGTTTTAGATTAATATTGTTGTATCATTGAATATTTTTATTATTTTATGTAATTTTACATATATATAGGGCCCATATTTAAAATTGGTTTAAGCCGCCCAAAATCTCAGGGTAGGGCCGGCCCTGATTAGGGACCATTTACACAGAAATTCCATAGATTTGAGGACCATTTGCGAAGAAATCTATAGGTTGAGGTCTACTTGTGCTAATTTCCCTCATTTGAAAGCATCGGCTTTGATCAATTCATACTTCATACACGCCACGAAAGCAGCAGCTGAGGTTAGTGAGAGAAAGAAGAACCGAAAAAGAAGAGAGCGCAATGGCATCAAACGCGGCGGTACCGTTCTGGCGGGCAGCGGGGATGACGTACATAACGTACTCAAACCTGTGTGCGAACCTTGTGAGGCAGTGTCTCAAGGAGCCATACCGATCCGAAGCCTTGACCCGGGAGAAGGTCCATTTTTCCGTCGCCCAATGGGTTGAAGGCAAACCCCAGAAACCCAGTAATTTTTCTATCTCTCTTTGTCTTTCTCCCGCAATGCTCTGTTATCTCGTTTAATTAGAATTGGAAATGAACTTTTGTTATTATTCTGATCTAGGGTTTATTTGATTTTCTGATTATTGTTGGAATTTCACATTTTTGAATAAAATATTTTTCTTTTGAGTGGTTTTGAAGTGATATTTGAGGTCGATTGATTCAGTTATTGCGCGATTTCTGTTGATTATTTTTGACAAATGTACAACTGGGATGCTTTTTGAACTGTTAAGATAAATCCTACATTGGTTAAATGCTGCAGTATTAAACCGTATAATCTTTTGGCTACTCTTTTTAACAAGGTTTTCCATGGAATTTGATCTGATTAAGACCCAAACAAGCATTTGAATTTCAAGATTGGTCGGTTCAAATGAACCACCATCTTATGGGGCATGTCAAAAGATAAATTCCACGTTGGTTAAATATTGAAATGTTAACGGGCAACATATTAGAATTTGGGCGACCCTTCTCAACAAGGTTCACCGTTTAAGATGGATTTTCAAGTCTTGATAGAGAAGTAAACGTGGAAATGTTTGATTTGATGGGAGTTTTGACTTAGTGTTATTTTAGGTGTTCCCAAAATTGGAAAAATTTCATATAAGCCCTTGTTTGATCTCCATTATTTTCAAAATACATTTTTCTTTTTTTTCTTTTCAACCACATATTCTTCAAAGAAACAATATTACATGCAAATTTAAAATTTTTCCTTATTTTTTAATCAGACATTCTTCATCAATCGTCTATTCAAAAATGTATTTATTTATTCTTTTTTGCCAAATAATGGGGGCTCAAACAATGTGTAAATTTGAAATTGATTCCCTGTAAAGTTCAATATTGAAATTCTAATTTTTAGTTTTTACATGTTTTTTGGTAAGAATGAATGAAATAGCAGATAAATGATTGATATGGGCTTTGCCTAGTTTATACTTTTCTCATGAGAATAAATCATTTGATCATGGTCAGCGACGATCTCTGGTTTATGTATTGGCACACTTGTGCTGCCCTTTGATTTTGATGTTCTGGTTATTGTTCTGTGAAAAACTTTACTTGATTTTTGTGTGTAGTTTTTCGTGCATCCTTATTTTGTTGTTGGCGTGACGTTAAATTTATTTTCTGAAATTCACTGTCTGATTCAACTTTTTTATTGGCTTTTGTCTCAGCCATCCGCTCGGATACTCCTGAATGATATTGGTCGTCAGCCACCGACTGTTCAATAAAGTTCATTCCAGCTGAAGAACATTTTCTCATTTTTTGTTTTTGTCTGGCTTCAAAATTTGGGCATAGACAATGATGTCGGAGCGCATCAAATTCTATTGGCAATAATGCAACTGCTGTGATTTGGATTTGTATTTAAATTTGTTGGATCTGAGTGGATGCTAAATTTCATTACAATCATGCTACATGTACGCACTTTTTTACATCATTCTTTACATCATGCCACATGGCGACATCACATTGGACAGTTTTAGCATTGTTCTTTTCATTGACATGGTTTTTCAGAGTTCTACTTGACTTCTATAAATTGCAGTGGTCACTCTTGAACTATGTGGTTTAAGCTTCCCCATTATTCTTATGCTTCTATCTGCACCTAAGCCCAACTCTTTAGCTAAGTATTTATCTTTTCGTCTACACTATTTTCGCTACATTAATTTTGTTCATTCTCACGGATTGTCATGAATCTGGAACGAGCATCTGAACAGGATTTGAATTGCCCTTTTTACTCTTTCCTTTTTCCGAGAGATTATTTTGTGCGTGTTATAATTTGCTGGTTTTGTTTGCTGTGGGTACCGAATTAGAACATTATGAAAAGTCAGTAAAAGATTCTAACATTAGGGTTCTTGTGGATCGTCAATCGACTCTTAATTATCATTGCATTCTAAACTTTTATGTTAGTAATTCAATACAATCTGCTTTCAATCCTGTTGGTTTGTCTAAAATTTTGGGGATTTGAATGTTATTGCATTTGCAGTTTCCGTAGCTTTGGTATAAGCATGTTTTATTTGTATGATAAAGGCAGCAAAAGTCTTCCATGTAAGCAAAATAGTTTCATGCAAATTAATGTATTATTGAAGATCGAATAATCTTTAATCAATGTTTTAAAAATTGCATCAATTTTTAATTTGATATTGAAGCTTTCGTTTTTAGTTGAATAATGTTATCTAGCACCATTGAATACTGATTTTAGGATACAACAATTTAGATGATATTATAAGATTAGAAGCTGAAAGACTTTCTGTCAATTTTGCAAGACATTCAAGTTCAAAATTGGTATCCAATGCATTATACTATTTAGGTGTTTTAAATTTTCTTTAAAATAGAAATGAAATCATATCTAAATCTTGATATGAAAAATAAATTTTATGTAGCAAAATATTTTAAGCCGTCTACAATTTCATTGGAGTTGCTCTTAATGTTTGACTATTAATCTGATTAATTTTTTATTTTTATGAAAATTAGCTTATATATTTATATTAATTTTGACCTCTAAGTCAGTTTATTGACAACAATTTTCGTACAGCCACGCAAATCTATCCAAATTGCAACCTCAAAGATTTGATTTTTTTTTTTTTTTAATACCCTATATTTTCAAATAACAAATCTTATGTCATCACAAAGTTACTTTAAAATAACTTTTTAACTCTTGATCTTTAACTTTTTTAGAGTTATGACGTTCGAATTGGGTTTATAATTATTGCGGAGAAGGCATCAAAATTTGTGACAACAATTTTGAAAAATACATGTAATTTAAAAATTGGTTTGAACGACCTCGAAAACATTATGTGCTTGTTTGGGAAAAATTATAGTGAAAGGAGTAATGTGTGAATAGTAATTATCAATATATAATTAAAATGAATCTTTGTTATGAGAAAATTACAAATGAAACCAAACAAGCACTATATGTATTGTGTGTGGTAGCAGCTAATAAGTCTTCAATTATTAGATACAAATGGTGGGGTTGGTTTCGGTTGGCTGACAACTCACTCTCTTATTCTTTTCTTAGCTCCTCTACTAAAATATGTGTAAACAAAACCGAACCCAGTCCAATCCAATCGATTTGCTCATCTTTTATCTTATTGTAATGTAATTGTACTGCAAATTAATCAATGCTCGATTATGAAATCTAGAGCGTGCAATAAGAGTTCTAGATGGAGTGGTTAATTTATAATCGACGATATTCTCTTATTTTTAGCTTTGTGACATGTGCGATGATACCAATAAAAAAATGTACTCCATCGAAAATATATGTAACTCTATAATTATAATGGAATATAGGTATATTTTGCATATGCAAAAAGTATTATCAAACATGCATTTCTACTGAAATTAGAAACTATATTCCTTTGAATTTTAACCCCATGGCATGAAGTATCATTATCACACGCGGCCTGATGAAATACAAAATAATCATGTAATATGTATATCATTATTTACATTATGTTATATGATAATATATTATTGAACAGTTTTAAAAAATAGTTTTCTAGCCCACAATTTTTTGAAAATAAAAAGAATGTCAAAGATAATGTAAAACAAAGAATGTATATTAAACATTACTGAGTTTAAAACAATAATATTACATGTATATTATTTTTTATATCATTATTTACATTGAATTACGAGATAACACATCATTGAACAGTTTGAAAAAAAAAACACGGGTTTCTCGCCTTATGACTTATTACACAATCTTTCTTTGGGTAGAATTTTCCCACTCTCAAATAAAACTTAAATTACTTTTGCTTAAGCTGAACTCGACTGGCCAGCCAACAAACTCTCTCTCTCTCTCTCTCTCTCTACAACACATTCCCGTCGGAATCGGCGATTCTTCTTTCACTACATGGCAATTCTGTTTTAACCCTCTAAAAACCTGAGTCCCAATTAGTTTTTGTTACATATTCGTTAAATCAAATTAAATTAGCCCTGAACTTGCGCAGGAGGAACAATAATCGGATCTGAAACGCGTTTTATTGGTTATGGCATCGTTGAAGTCGTCTCGGTCAAGAGGAGCATCACACACGGGAGGAGCAGTGAAAGGGAGTTCCAAAGATGCCGGCACCAAGTTCGAAGAGAATATAAACGTCTTCAAGTCCGATAATTTTGACGCCGATACATTTGTCCAGTCCAAGTGTCAGTCCCTCAATGAAAAGGTTCCCCAATTTTTTCTTATGAATTTAATTAGATTTTTTTTAAATTAATTGATTTTTCTAATTCAGTTGAGAAAGTTGGATTATTTTAATGTAAAAATGCGGTATAGTTTGAATTATGAATTTGATCTTCCAGGTCTATATATGTTACTGGTAGAGTTCTCTTAGTGATTAATGGTTGAAATTGGAAATAGGAGACCTTGCCCACACCTATTTTCAGGAGAAATAACTTGTTCTTTACCCAAAGCAGAAAATTGGAAACCTTGCCCCTTTGGCTGCACCTATTTTCAGGACAAATAAATTGATTCAGAAAACTGGAATACATCTATTTTTCGGTTTTCGAAAATTATTGTGGTTCTATTGATATTCAAAATTGAAAATTAAATGTGAAAATATGCTATCTTGACTGAACAAAGAGCTCCTCTTGTTACAGAACTAGACAAACTTTAATCACCAATGGTTTGTCACCAACTACATATATTTCCGTTGCTGTTATTTTATGTCTACACCTTTCGCTATATTCATTTGGTTTTTCTTAATTAGGCAGCCTAGTATTTTAGAACTCTAATATAATTTACTGTTTAAAAGGATGGGAAGTCAGTGTAATGAAACATAAGGGATGCGGTTACAGGCCTAGCCCAAGCAATTTTGTTACTTTTCAGTTTTCAAAAACCGAACCACCATTTGGGCTTTTGGTAAGCATTGTGTAAAATGGGTGCAAGGATGTTGATTTGGTTGGCAAAATTTTGAAACTCATCGTGACCCTTTTCTATAATTGTTCGATCAAACATGAGTACAAGAAATTCGTCCTTTATGACATCACGTGTTAATGACGCAGAAGTTACCATGTTACAAGTTGAACAAATGGATTTTACCAATGATTATGGATCTAAATCAATTTAGCTGAGATGTCCATTGTTTGCCCCCCATCCCTTCTCATGTGAGGTTTCCATTAAACATCCTCAAGTGCCATTTGTAAGGTTAGACCTTGATTTATTGAGGATTACACCTCAAGGCGAAGTCCCAGGTGACTAAGGTAGTCACCCATTTGTCTTGCCTTTTATGGACATTTTATTATTGGTCTCATCCTTTTATCAGCTTTTTTCCGTTTTCCCTTTTATGCCTTTTTTTGAATTTTAAATTCTTTTAAACAACTTTTTTGGTTTGTGTTAAGGTTTACTCCTCTAGGCTTGCCATTGCCTCACCAAGGTAAAACGGCTTGATACAAGCCTAATTTTTCTGACTTCCGTCAACTATTTAAAGAACATCTTGAATAGTTTTGAGGCAATGCGGATAGAAGTCAAGTGAATTTTTTTTCTCAATTGGACTCGCAAGTATTATCACATCTTATGTAATAATTAGCTTCCTATGTCAAAACTAAGAAAATGAAGGGTATAGATCCCTCTTTGTCTCCTTCCGCATATCTAGTGTAACCACATACTTCATGGATATATATAATGCTTCATTGGTCATAAATTTAACTTGTTGGTACAAATGCTGAATAATATAAAACACTTGTCCTCTTGTCAATCAACATTTTAAGTAATTTTTGTTAAATTAGGCATGTAACGAAATGCGGAGCTGCTATGTCACTGTATGTTCATATGTAAATGCCTTGTTAGTACTTTCTTCAATTAAGATTTCAGTTGGTTGTTAACATGGCATTGATGATTTCATTTACAGGCGTATGCCCACATCAATTTTTTTTTTTTTTTATGGATATATTTCCACATTTTTGTCATGGTTGGCACTGGACATGGTAAAAATATCTTCCAACGAAATTACGTCTTGAATTGCCGTGGATGTTCATTGGATTGATATATGCACTCAACTCTTTAATAAATTTAGTTAAGATTGTCCTAGCTGTTCTGTTCTCTGTGTCAGTAAATGACTCCTGATAGCATCTTTTATGATTTATATGGTGTGATAATGGCCAAAAGAGAACCTAGGCATGTGTGTGTATCCAAAACATAGACACAGAGGGCCTTAATCACTTTTTGGCATCAAATTGCAGCCCTTAGTGAAGCACCATAAAAGCTAAAAAATATAAAGTAACAAAGCAGGTGTGCTTTATTAAATTCTTGCACTTTTTCGTCTTTTTTCATCTGAACACTGATTTTGTTTTACTTTGTGAGGCAGTATTGAATTGGCATTTAAAATGGGATCGGCAGCTGAAATATTTATAATATCTTATTTGAAATTATTTTACTGCTAAATTTGCTCAACATGGCGTTGAAATTGATTGATTAGCTGAAATTGATTAACGATGAAAATTACTGCTATATCATACTTTGACTAGCTTTGCACTCAAAGCCTGAGAGTCTGTGGTGTCTCAGTGTATTTTGTACATTTAATGGTATTCAGAGAGCATAAGCCCTAATGAGTATGCAGGGATGGGGAGCGTCGGGAAAAATGATTTATAATTCATAAAATCCACATTACCTGCTGCGTATTTAGATTGCTTCAGTCTCTGTTTTTCTTCTACGTATGGACTCTCTTGTGCCCCCACATTACTATAAAAGGATATTTCTTTCAGGAAATAACAGCTGTACAATATCAATTCGCAGGAAATAAGACAATTATGCTCGTATCTTATGGATTTGAAGAGATCTTCTGCCGAAGAAATGCGCAGAAGTGTCTACGCTAATTATACAGCTTTCATTCGGTGAGTTCTTAGTACACTTTCCCGCATCATCCTAAATAATTCTCTTCTTCCTTTTCTCTTGCTCTCTCTCTCTCTCTTCTTTGGCTAAAAATGATGTGTATATGTGCATACCTAAACAAAATATGAAATAACTTGTTATTTCAAAATATCTTTAAAGAACCTCCCACTTTTTGAATTTTGGAATAGTCAAAATAATTAATCAAGACAATTCTATATTACTGAAATAAGGTTAGCTACGGTAAGATTTATACAGCTGCCAACTAAGTGATGGGTCATATAGGCCCAGCTGAGCTCTCTCTCTCTCTCTCTCTCTCTCTCACACACACACACACACACGTACATGCACATATGTATATTCCTCCTCTGAATCTCAAATTTCCATTATAGCTGCCATTAGCTAATGCTTACACATCCTATGCATCTCTTTCAGAGAAGTTTGAAAGCCATCAATCACGTTGCCTCACCTTACCACCATTTGAGCCTACGGTATCCAAGCTGGCACATTGCATATATTTGATTTTTTTATACTATTAATGACACTTTTTGCTTGTCATAGTTTAATAGTGTCCATTATATTTTACATCTGGTAGAATTTCATCCATTTTATGCATCTTTAGATTTTCTGTTCATTTTTCTTTTTTCAAATGCAACTGGCAGTACGTCTAAAGAGATATCAGATTTGGAGGGTGAGCTCTCGTCGATGAGAAACCTTCTATCCACACAGGCGACCTTGGTCCATAATTTAACTGAGGGAGTTCATATTGATTCTTTGTCTGATACTGATCTTGAAGGTTCTGCTGCAAATAAAGTATCCAATGATGAAGTTGGAGAACCTTCAGATGTGGAGAAATGGTCTAGACAGTTCCCTGATTTCCTTGATGTTCTGTTGGCTGAAAGGAGAGTTGATGAAGCTTTAGCCAGCCTTGATGAAGGAGAACGCATAGTGTCTGAAGCAAAGGAAAAGAAAACGCTTACTCCTGGCATGCTCTTGTCTCTGCAGTCTGCTATAATTGAACGCAGGCAAAAGTTAGCAGATCAGCTGGCTGAAGCTGCTTGTCAACCTTCTACACGTGGTGCTGAGCTTCGTGCAGCAATTTTAGCTCTCAAAAAACTCGGGGATGGCCCTCGTGCTCATACTTTACTCCTCAATGCGCACTACCAGAGATACCAGTATAACATGCAAAGCCTTCATCCATCAAGCACCTCTTATGGAGGAGCATATACAGCAGCCCTGTCACAGCTTGTATTCTCTGCCATTGCTCAAGCAGTCAGTGATTCCTTGGTTATTTTTGGTAAAGAGACAGCTTATACATCTGAGATAGTGATGTGGGCTTCAAAGCAAACTGAGGCCTTTGCACATCTTGTCAAACGACATGCATTAGCTTCATCTGCTGCTGCTGGGGGTTTAAGATCTGCTGCAGAATGTGTTCAAATAGCTTTAGGACACTGTTCACTGTTGGAAGCTCGTGGGCTTGCTCTTTGTCCTGTGCTTGTGAAACTCTTTAGACCTAGTGTTGAGCAAGCGCTGGATGCTAATTTGAAGCGAATTGAAGAGAGCACAGCTGCTTTAGCTGCTGCTGACGATTGGGATCTGACATATCCTCCAACTGCTTCACACCAATCTGGCAGGACTCCTGCAGCTCTGGGTGGTATGATGGCACATCAGCACAAACTTTCCAGTAGTGCTTATCGTTTCAACGTGATGGTCCAGGTAAAATGATTTCTGTCTCAATTGCTGCCCCATGATATTGTAGAAAATCGCTTTCCCATTTCTCACTTCAAGAAGTCCAATGTACAAATTTAATTCCTTATCATTCTTCTTTGATGATTAGCTCCCTAGATTTCTCGGCAGAGTTGGCAAATAGTGTATTTTGCCTATGTTTGGGCTTCATTAAAATGAAAATGCATTTTTTTCTCTCTTCTTTTCAACATCACATTTTCTAATAAAATAATATTATACGTAAATCCAAAACTTTTTTTTTCTTTTTTAACCCCAGATCCTTATAAAAATCACTATTCCAAAATACATTTTCCCCCAAAATTTGATTTTAATGGAGCCTAAACAAGGGCTTTGTAAGATCATATGTTACCATTCTAAGACTTTCAATTTTGATATGAAGCTTTCTTCTAGATATAAAGTGATTTAATGTAACGATGAACAATCCTTAGCCCTGGGTAACACTATATTTAAATTTGAATTCTTAGTCGGGTATTTGTTATACTTTCCAAGTAGTATGTGTACATCCATAATGACACGAGCACGTTCAATTTTGTCAGGCATGAGAATCCAACTGTTGACTTCCTCGAGGAAATGTAATATAGACCATGAAGACATGCATGGTCATTTACAGAATTTTCTAGAACATTGTAAATTATTTAATTTCTGGACAAATTGTTGGCAGCATGTTGAATAAGCAGGAAATTAACAATCAAGTATGACTTCACTTCAATATAACTTTAAAGTTATTAGCCTGATAGTATAGGCAATTCGGCTAAGGCTCTCTGATTTGATTATAGTTGGTTTTTGTGCACATCTATTAATTTGTACCTTTTATCAGTTCTGTTTATTGGATAGGATTAAGTTCCATAACATCGTCTACCCCTTTCTGGCTTTAAAACTTTCCTTTTGATAATGCATGTTTGGAATGGATTCATAAAGTTCTTAATGTTAATTTTCAAGAAAAAGTAGCTAGGCATGTTTACTTCTTTATAATTTGACTCTATGAAGTTTCTTCGTTCTATCGTTGCTTATATTCTTTTACTTATGGTGTCAAACTTATCTGCCTTTTTGAACTGCCTTTGCAGGATTTTTTTGAAGATGTGGGACCCCTTTTAAGCATGCAGTTGGGAAGTAAAACCTTGGATGGTCTGTTCCAGGTGTTCAATTCATATGTGAATATGCTCATAAGAGCATTACCTAGCTCAATTGAAGATGAGGCCAACTTCCAAGGTTCAGGAAATAAAATTGTTCGAATGGCTGAAACTGAAGCCCAGCAAATTGCATTGCTTGCAAATGCATCCTTACTAGCCGATGAGCTATTGCCACGTGCAGCCATGAAGCTCTCTCCATCAAATCAAGCTACATACAAGGATGATCCTCGTAGAGGACAATCTGAACGGCAAAATCGTAATCCTGAGCAAAGAGAATGGAAGAAGCGTCTTGTAAACTCTGTTGATAGATTGAAAGATAGTTTTTGTCAACAACATGCTCTGGATCTTATTTTTACTGAAGAGGGAGATAGCCATCTTACTGCAGACATTTACATAAACATGGATGGGAATGCGGATGAGATAGAGTGGTTCCCTTCTCCAATATTCCAGGTATTTTTATTCTATTTTTTCAGTAAATTTGTTGGCTGCATTGTTTAAATCTTATGCTATCATTATCTTGTGATCTTTTATTGTCAATATTACAGCGGTGTGAATCTTCTTGTTCAGTGTTCCTATATTTTTGTCTTGTATCATGTACGTATTCATCCTTTTAAAGTCAACATTTGTTTCCTTCTTTAGTATCTTGGACCTTTACAGGGTTAAACAGCTTAAGATCTGGAACCACATTGTATTGAATATCATGTAGTTTGTTCTTTATCATCTCTATTGCTTGTAAAAGATGGCACTTAGTTCTATTATTAAAGTCTTTGACCTTTTCGGGGTTAAGCAGCTTAAGAGGTAGGCATCTACATTGCAGTGTCCGTATACAATCTGTTTATGATAATTTATGATAATTCAAGTCAAACAATAATTAAGTTTCTACAGGTATTTAACAATATCTATTTTGTCCACTGTCAGGAACTTTATGCAAAGCTGAACAGGATGGCTGCCATGGCAGCAGATATGTTTGTAGGCCGGGAAAGATTTGCAACGTTGTTATTGATGAGGCTCACAGAGACGGTTATCTTATGGCTTTCAGAAGACCAGACGTTTTGGGATGATATTGAGGAAGGACCTAGGCCTTTAGGCCCTCTAGGTCTTCAACAGGTTGTAAATTGATATTTATTTATGAACTCTGCCCTCTGATTGCCATGCTATTATAGCCATCTTTTCTTTACATGTATTGGCTGCAGATCTACTTGGATATGAACTTTCTGATATGCTTTGCATCACAAGGACGCTACTTGTCTAGAAATTTGCGTCGGGCTGTCAATGATATTATTTCCAAAGCACTGGCCGCATTTTCTGCAACAGGAACAGATCCGTATAGGTACTATCTATACTGTAACCTTGGTATGATTGTTGTGCATTTACTTTTGAATGATTCCCAAGTCCCATGTGGAAGTGTATAAGAAGTATAGTTATTGTGGAACCAGGATGAAGAGAAAATCCTTAATGGGATAAATCGATAAAGGAAAGGAGAAGTAGAGGTCAGAATCCTTTTTAGTGTAGAATGACAAAATCCAAAGAGTTACGATTTCATAGTAATGAGATCAGAAAATGTTAAGAGAAATTAATCGACAAATTATTTCATAGAAGGCAAAGCACATATCTTGGAGATTTCTTAAACACCATTGAAGAAAAAATATGAACTATAATAGAAGAATTTGATTCTTGGAAGTAAGAGCTCTTATGAGGATGAAGATCAGGATAACAATTGATCTGCATAGAGTCCTCAAGTGTCCGGGCGACATGGGTATTTTATGCTTGACAGAATTATTTAATGAGATTCTAAAATGAAAAAGGATGCATGATGGTTAGAATGTGTGCAGTAATAAGGTTATAGGAGATACTCATAATTTATAATTATGCGAACTATAGGTGTTGAGTTCATCAGTCATACTTTAAAACCATGGGAAAGGGATTGTACAGTAAGTGTGATTTAAGGTTCTACAAATTTGGCTTTATACCAAGGAGATCTATTGTAGAAGCCATTTTAGTAATTGGTAGAACGATAGAAAAGTAGAAAAGAAGCAAGATTGGATGTTATTTTTACTAATTTGAAAAAGAATTTGTTATGGTGCTAGATGAAATGTGTGGTGTGTGCCAAAGAAAAAGGAATTTCTACTTGATGTGTCAATATTATTTAAGATATGCATCATAAAGCAGTTTCAGGTGTGACATCTAGTGGAGTAAAATTAGAAAATTTCCTATTACTATGGATATGTATCAAAAGTCTGCCCTGAGTCGTTGTCCCTTTTGCTTAGTCTTGGATGGGCTAATGAGACACATTCAAGAAGAGGTCCCCTGTAGGTTATTTGTTGGTAGGTTATTTGTTGGTTACATAGTTTTAGTTAATGAGATGAATAAGGGATAAATTGGAAGTTGGAACTTTGAGAAGCACTTAGATTCCAACTTTTTTAAGTAAAACTGAGCTGGATACGTAGTAGGTTTTAACAGTGGTAGAAGTAAGGACAAATGTGAAGTTACAATCAAGAATTGTGGTGTTTGAATACTGATTGTTTTGTGTATTAAGACTTTTGCAACGCATAAGATTGGAGTAGGTTGGATGAAATGGAAAAATGTGCTTGGATTCCTTCCTCGTGATCAGAAGATGCCTGTCAAGTTAAAAGACAAAGTACTACCTAATGGTTATTAGACTAATAAACTAGTTAGTTTTTATGGCACCGAGTGTTCGGCCATCAGAAAGAATAAATTATCCTTTAGACAAAACATACGAGAGATTATTTAATGTATGGCTATTTTGGAATGGATAAGATAATAAATCTTATCCATTCCAAAATATTTCTACATGTAATTGGGCAAAATTAATTGAATGACATCATAAGTGGTCGAGGTATGTTCTAGGTAGATCAAAAGAATTTTTCATTTACTGTGATCTCAATAAGATTTTTGGTGGAAACCAAAACTAATATCGATGTTATGCAATATAATTGGAACTTTGAGTAGATGTAACCCAGATCGAAAGAATGGTTGAAAAGTATTCATGTGGTCTACCTCAATTTTATTGGGAGTTAGAGCAAACTTCTTTTAAATTTTAATATGCTTAACTCTTGTGGAATGGAAAAATCAAAGATGGGGGAGCCTTTTCTGCCGTATCGCTGTTCTGGTACTTGTTCCATTACTTCAGCAATGGTTTATCCACATGAGAATTTTTGAAGAAGTTACCGACCCGGAGTTTGTGTTGTCCTTTCATTCGTTTGGATGGGATTTAGAAACCACTGAAAGATTCTAGGATGGGTAGTTTCGCTTTAATCATTGATTCATGTGTTGGAATGGATGAAAAAACTATACAAGCGAAATTGTGATTTCTTTCACTCACACATTGCTAGATCAGGCTGAAGCCCATTATCAAGGATAACCTGCTTTTGCTCTGTGGGTAGTCCAAGAAAAATGAATAGTTGAACATGCTACCAACTACAGTTGCATATAGCCAAAATAACTCGAAAGAAATCTTCAATTTTCTTATGTAATTTCTAGCTCACCTTAGCTCAAATATCGTTGGTGGCAGTGTACTTCCGGAAGATGAGTGGTTTACTGACATTTGCCAAGATGCAATGGAAAGATTGAGTGGAAAACCCAAAGCTGCTAATGGGGATCGGGACCTCAGCAGCCCAACTGCTTCTGTTTCAGCTCAGTCAAATTCATCCGTCAGATCTCATGGGAGTTCCTGATGCTCGACTATTACAAAATTGTATAGCAGATAGATTTTCATGGATTAGGTGACAATCTTGTATTCTTGGTAAGTTTGTTTCTTGTCAATTATTTTTTCTCTTTCCTTTTACCTCCTTCAAGTAATGGTTGGAACTACAATTTTGTAGTTCTATAGTTGATTTGTTTCCAAGGTTGGAAATTCTTAGTTAACTGGCTAAGGAGCATTCGAGCTTGTATATGTTGATGAGATTACCTGTTACAGAATCAGGATTTGCCTTATTCTTTTGATTGAATTGTCTCTTTTTTTTTTTTTTTTAAGTAAAGCCTTTGGAAATTTGGTCGTTTTGAGTCTTGTACATTGTAGTGGGACTGATCAACTTGTACACGTAATTTAACGGAAAAATGAAACGAAATTCAAATTATGTTTGTTGTGTTGTCAAATATTACTTGACAAACATGTTTAGTACAAGAAAGCCGTAAAGTTAATTGGCTTGATTGAAATTCAATTTCTTTGAACATTTGGAGACATGTAAATGATTTTTTCTAATACATGAAATAAACTATTATACAGTTGCAAGAGAATTTTTAACGTCCCTACTATTTAATTGATGTGCATTATTTATTCGTGTTTTGATCGTATATCTCAATCAATTAATATACATGTTAAATAAAAAGTACTGAATTTGAATTTCAATGCCCCGAGAGTACTAAAAACTTTTCCAGTTGCCCATGAATTTCTGAACTCGATAATTGAGTATGGGTCTGGTCCCAAAGATCAATGATGTAAGTCTAATTGTCAATCGCATAAATATTTTTATCTATTTTATTTTATTCATCACTGCCACAACACTCGCACGATAATATATGGATTAAAGCAAGATTTCACGAATATTGATAGAAATCATCTTTTGGTTTGTTTCGAAGTACAAATCTTTCTGGACAATTTTATTATTAGTGTCACGTAATCATTTAACATTTAACGTTCAAATAAACGTTTTCCATTATCTAAGAATACGCACGCTGCCAAAACTTTAAAAGTTGAAGACACTGGTGCCACGCTAACAAAAGGTTGGAGACCCCTTAGTCAAATTTACCCTTTAAAGCCTAAAAGGCTATTTCATAAAACATAGTGAGACTTTTTTTGAAAAGTTAAAAGCTCCGATTTTCAACATTACCAAAAACGTTGCACTTGTTTCTGCATCTTATTTTTTGAGACATCTGCGAAAATAGGCACATAGGTCTCTACTTCTTTTTTGGGGAGTACTTGCGAAAACGAGACATTGAAAACCAGTTAAAATAATGAAAGGAAAATCAATAAAGAAAATTTTAACCAACAACCTTCTACCCGATCACTCCGGTGTGGTGCTGGCACCAGTTACCCCCCCTCTCGCCTGTTCAAATCAAAATCAATTAACGTCAGCATTGTATAACATTATAATGCAGGAGCAGGACCATAAAATGTCAAAACGCAGACTCGTTCAAAGTCTCAATAATTTTCAACTGCATTGATTTAGAAGCAATTACGAAGATATCTTGACATTTAACGCACTAAAATTCGAGAATATCAACTTGGAAGAGTACAGAATCATCGAATGAATGAAAGGTAAATTGAGAGTGATCACTAAGCATGAAGTATAAGAGTTACTACATGGCATGAATAAATAAGTAGAGCAAGGAACAGCCAGGACTAGGAGTGAAATACCCTGTGTTCTAGTGGACAGCATCCAGACGAAAATGACTGAAATATAGCAGCTCCAGCTCTTCAACATCCTCAAAATGCTCAATATATGGAAACCCTGCAAAACAGTAGTAGATTTCCCAAGATTCTTCCTACATTTGAATGTACGCTGTACTTTTATGGGGGTGCTTATGGATGTATAGTTTTTTACTATGCCCAATGTCAGAAGGTGGAGATTGTTTTATTAATCGAAATGGCAGTATGATCTACATGATGAGCATTTCTTGGTCGTTCATATAATGAACTAATGGTAGTGTAATGAAATAAAAGTATCAGTTTTCTTACTGAAATGCGATGACATGAGTGTTGGTGCAAACGAGTATAATTGTCGTTTTCTTTCTAGGGTCAGAAAGTCATGTTGAGGAATCCATTTCCCGATATCAAACGAGGCAGAAAAGCACAAAGATTGAACAGAATTACATGTGATAGGTTAGCAAACCATCACAATAAGGCAGTGCCTTGAGTGCATGTTTTTAAAAATCTGAGTATAACATGAACCAACAGTATGTTTCAAGACTTCACTGAGTGCAACAATACATGAGAGTAGATGCTAATGCTAATGACTTGATGATGAAATGGATGCATGCAATATCTGCATGATGCATCCTATCATGTAGTGGGTTTGCATTTGTCAGAGCATAGAGAACAGAATACATCCCCTTCTAGCTACTGGTAGGTCATTGGTGGTGGTGCTCCATTCATTGCGGGGGAAACACCTGGGTAGTTGGAGTCCTTCCTCTTCCCAAATGGATTCTTTGAATATGTTTCTCGAGGTCAAAGAAAAACGCAAACGTCCAAATATGAATAAATTATTGAAATGTAGACTTCACTACTCAAAAAATGCTTGCTTAGTTGTTTCTTTATTCCATTTTGCTTCTTTTCTTCGAAAGTGTACGTGTGGGGTGGACATGTAGGGAAGAAATGAGGATTGGGCAAAAAGAAAAGATAATTGACACAAAAAATATATCTTTTTTTTTTAAATCAAAAAATGGCATAAAGACATCATGCAGAAACTAGAGAGCCAAGCATCAAAATTGTAGACCTGAGGCAATGAACGGGGTAAAGACAAACATAAAAAATGGAATCATGAAAAAGCATCAAAGAAAGGATATTGAATACGCATGCCAACAGAACCAGAACTGGGTATAATGGCACCCTGAAAGCTGTGGTGTACATTGGTGGCACTATTCACATCCTGCATGATACAACAAAACATCAATTTGCATAATCCAGCAGCATAGAGAGAGATGCGACAAAAGGAATTACGAGAAAAAGAGACATCAACCAATTGACAAACCCAGACTCTTACTTCAAACTCAATGAAGCAAACAGTATGTCTTTCCTGTCTTATAATCTTCATCTGCTTATAACCAGGTTGTCTGCACAGTTAAAAGTACCGTAAATCTCAAGAACCGGTCAATACTTAAAATGTGTGAAAATGCTTGATACAGAATGGTTAGAAATGAGCCATAAATGGGAAAACCATACACAATGAAGAGGCCCCTCAGCTCTTCCTCATTAGTATTCTCCCCAAGATTGCCAATAAATAAAGTATTGCAAGGAGGGTTGTCTTTGGTATTCTGCAAGTAACATGAATAACTTAGCTTTCTAATAACCATTCAAAATTAACCCCGGAGGGTGGGGGCCTAAAGAGTATAGGTAATAAAAATATCAAACAAGCAATTGTTACAATAAGCAATTCGATAAGCATCTTACTGTGTTCTTCAATTTTTAACCTCAGCCTACTAGTATCACAAGGATTCAGCAAATGAACCAGCTAAATAAGGCTAATCATTTACAGAGACTAATTTTTGGCTAAAGTATACATGTGTGATATCAAGAAAAGTAAAAAATGAATGCATTCACACTGAAGATGACATCAAACTCTTGAGTCAAGAGAAGCAAAATATTACCAGCACCTTGGCATGAATGCTCCAATATTGAGACAACATTTTGTCTCGACATTGTTTAAATTTAATTTACAGTGAGCTGCATAGGCTTTTCTTATTTTGAAATAAAAGAGGAGCGAATTGGAGCACATGGTCATTCGTCACATATTGTGTGGCCAAGCTCTCAGCACGCAGTCCAATGCTTCTATAGAAATTTTGAATGCCTTCAATAGGATAGAAAGGAATGAATAACTTATTTGTAGGGAAATACTGCGGTTAATGCAAGAAACGTTACCCTTTTTATCTTACTATCTTAAGCTAATGCTATCACATATGCAGCTAAAACAATTTCACTCCAGAATAGTTGAGGCGTGATTACTTCAAATATGGCAGCAAAAGTCACTGCATGAATAATAATAGATAAATTTCGAGATAACATCTACAAAAGACCAATAAGAATCAATCTGCCTATATAAGACTACAGTGCACAAATGCCTACAAGACATTTGTATTTCCTAAAGTAACTTTTTAATGAAATGACAATACTAAATGGAAGCTTTCACGTTGCCAGCCGTGCTTGCTGAAAAAACGTGAACTCAAGTTTCTAGAGATGTCAAAAAAGTGAAAACCATCAAACACTGAATGGATAGCCAATCAGTAAAATTATGAGAAAACTTTAAATTTGCTCTATAGTTGGCTAAGAACTGGAGATGCTATCTGACCAAGAGAAAAAGGGAAAGGAATAAACACAAATAGGCAATCAACAAGATTCCAAAACAAACGGAGCAACCAAAAGCACAGATAGAATATTCACCTGAATAGGTGCGTAACTGCTTGGTGCTGGTCGAGGAGCTGGAGCAGGCATTGGCACTGGAGGAACAGCATAAACCCCATATGGATCATAAGGTGGAGGTGCTGGTGCCATATACCTAAGCCGGATAGTCATCTCCATTAGTTAAAGTAACTGTTGAGTCTGTGATTTCAATCTGACAACTTCACTAATATGATAAAGAATCCTTTTGCATATGATATATTTTTTAATCCAACTTACCCATGAGGTGCCCAAGCAGGCGCTGTAGGAGGATGGAAAGGAGATGGACTTGAATAGCCACTATGTGTATAATCATCACCAGTTCGCATCCGTTTACTTTGGTCATAAGTATTTGAATCAGAAACTATTCCTGCAAGACAAGATATATAGGCAATATCCAGTGAAATAAATTAAAAGCCAAACTGTCATAGAGAGATGACTCAACTAACTGGGTAGCATGGACTGTATATGAAACCTCATGTAACAGATATGATATCGACCAGGGTGTTTGGCAAGCATTGTAATTACTAGCTCAGGAGTTTAAATAACCAGATTGTATAATTCATACCCATTTACGTTGAAAAGGATGTTACATTAGGGGAGGAGGGTGTGTTATAGTAATACATCCAAAAAAAAAAAAAATGCAAAGAGAATGGAGACATGACTGACACAAATGCCAGTCCTGTACTATTTATTTCATATAGTTAACGGTAGCTGCTGTTCCTTTTCGGTGAAGGTGTCAACTTTGACACAGACAAAAAGGATCCATACTTCAATTATCAACAACTGATCACTTGAGTCATTTCAATGAATTTAACAAAAAGCAAAGGTGAAGAGAAAAGCCAGATCTATGTACAACGAAATTATTTTGGACAATCAAGTTACCGGCAAAAGAATGTTGTTCAATATAAGCTAATGGCCTCAAGAAGACCTTATGAAAACATCATCTTTTAAATGCAGTTCGAGTAAAAACAAAATGTAATATCCTTTGTACCCAAGCTGTTATATTATATTTTGGCCAATTGATGCCAAAATTCAACTTAAATCTCTCACAAGGCAAATGTTTTAATTTCGAATAATGGGGAACGCGATACAAATCAATGAGGGGTAAGATTTTTCCAAAGTGAACAGTACGTAAGTTAACAACTTGGTCATAAAGACTTGGATTGTTAAAAAAAAAGTGCGCATTTTTTGTAACGAGTATATGTCCGCTTTGAAATAGCATAAGCCAATTTTACCCTTGACCCAATTGGTACCAGAATTCAATTTAAATTTTTCATAAGACAGATGTCTTAAGTTCGAATCATGAAAGATGTGACAAAAAGGCGTGAAGGGCAAGATGGACTTAGACTCTTCTAAAATAAACATTATATATAATATAACAGTTTGAGCACGAGGCTCACGTCGTTACACAAAATAAACCTAAACATATTAAGTTCAATAAGACTTGGTTAATCAGAGGCCGTCTTTGTCCAATACTGCAAAATTATCAATACTCATGAAACAACTAGTTGGTCATTTTCTAACTTCAAAAGTTCTCCACAAGTAACATACCACTAAATCAACACTTCTCTTAACGAAGTAGGTCTAATCTACTCAAAAAATAGAACATTTTTGCTCCCTTGTTTCGAAATGGGTGAGCATGTCTCTGTGCTAATCCTACATTTTCAGGAATTCTTCATGATGACCAGCACATATTTTAGTAGGTTTGAAACACGTTCTTTCGAAACTTATTCCTTATTTCAATTCAGATATTCTCCAAGAAAGAAATAGACAATAACTGTTGGCTGTTGTCCATAGGTTATTTTTTCTTTTGGCTACATAAAAGCTCGTGACTTGTGACTTTATATTTCATTTCAAAAACACCATCTTCTCCTTTAGTTCCTTTCCTCCCATTTTCAAGGTTACCCTCTCCAGGCCAGCTAATAATCACAGAAAGCATAAACATTCCGCGAATATTTCACAGCTTTATCAATTTAGAGCAGTCAGACTCATTAGGTATTCCCGATGTATTTAAATTCATAATTCCAAAAAAATAAAAAATAAATTAAATAAAGCTCACCCCTTTTTACGAAAAGATTCTTCTTTGCCATCTCAGTGTGCAATACAGATTTTGAATCCGTATCAAAAACCATCTCCTTAAACCCAGAAGAATTCCCAAAAAAAAAAATACAACATTATGCCTCCAAAACATTCAAAAAGGGAACCAATTGAAAGACCACAAAACATTAAGAGCATAAAAGATGACCTGAAGTGCATCCTTGGCAGCAAGAGCATGCTGCGCAGTAGCAAAAAGTGCGAAACCCATCGGATGTTCTCTTTTAAAATTAACCTGGGAAGCCTCATAGCCCGGCAACCACCTCAACAAATTCTGCAACTCTCTCTCCTTCACGTCCTCCGGTAACCCCGATATAAATATAGTCCGTACCTTCAAATCCGATATATGAATCATTAACTTATCATCACATTTCTAAATGAATCATTCGCATTTGATAATTACTGTAACATTATAACAATAAATGAATGAAAGTAGGGTGTTTTTTACCTCATCTAACGGAGAGAGGATGGACGGAGGATGGGGGTGTGGATAGGGAGAAGGAGGAGCGGCGGGAGGAGGCGGAGGGCCCGGGGCAGGCAGCCATTGCTGGTGGTAGGTGTGTATTCCAGTGCCCGCCATCTTGGCAAACCAATTGATAACTGAGTATTTGGGAGGGGAGTGTGTGTAGAGCAGGTCGAAGGGTAATTAGGAACGGGGCAGGGCTAGCATATTTGGGTATAATTTATAAGTTTCTAAAATTATACTCTCTCTGCCGCCGTAAAGACACATTTGTTATGGTTGAGACTTGAGTATAGATGATTTATTAATTTAAAAATATCATTAATTTCTTAATTTTTTAATATACTCGTATATAACCCTTGTTTGATTCTCATATTTTTAAAATACATTTTTCTCTCTTCTTTTCAATCACATATTTTTCAATAAAATAATATCACACACAAATTCAAAACTTTCTTATTTTTTAACCATGCATTCTCTATCAATTTACTATTTCAAAATGCATTTTACATAAAAAAATGGTGCTCAAACTCATAATGTGTTTTAATATTAGCAAATCTGAACCACCTTATTCAATATAAAAAAATGCTGGATGTACATGCAGTTTTAACATTTGATGTGTCGTTAAAAAATAATTGGATGAAAACTGTTTATTTTTTTAAATTGTCCAATGGTATTCTGCCGTTGTACATGTAGCATAATTGATTCAAGTAGTTTAAATAACAAATAAAGCGCTAGTCAAAGGCTGTTTCAGCTCATTTTTGTCTAAATGCATTTTGAATTACTATTTTGATTAAGAATGTGTAGATAAAAAAAATATGAAAATTTTTGAATTTTCGTTTAATATTATTTTATTGAAAAACGTATAATTAAGAATAAGAGAAAAAAAAGTATTTTAAAAATAATGGAGATCAAGCAAGGGCTAAATATGGTGTGTTTGAACCACATTATTTTGGCAAAATATTTTTTTGGAATAGTAGATTGATGGAGAATGTGTGGTTGAAAAAGAAGAAAAAGTTATTGATGTGATAAAAAATATTATTTTACTGAAAAATGTGTTTGAAAAGGGATAGAATAATGAGAATGAAAAATTTACGTGACTGAAACAGGTGATATTTAATAGGACCATTCTACTAGTATATCACCATTTACATAAATGTGTCCATTATGTATCCATCCCCAGGTGTCCCACCAATAAGAAGCGTTGAGTGTCCATTATGTACCTCATTATGTACCACTAAAATAATCCTATTTAATAAACTATATTTGGAGTATAAAAAAAGTCACACCATCGTTGTCTTACACCATTAGTGAAAAATTAAAAGACCACCCACATTCTCTCACGTCTTTAAAGATACTTCTAGAATAGTAAACACAATATATCATGACTTGAATAAATCAGTGATGCCATTGCACAAGAGAGATGATTATGCTTCAGCAACTCAAGAATATCAACGTGTTGTTTTTCAAAATTATCTACCTAAGTTCTAATTTTCTTATCTACAATTTTTCTACCCAACTTTTTGCATCTCAAGAATATAGACTTGTTTGCCATATTTAGATGGTGCTATTATGTCCATGTGTCGATATATTTTGTCAGGTTTGAATTTAATCATTAAAAAATCATTCTCAATTATAAGACAAGAAGTACAAAAGCTTAGGACGGAGATAGTGGAAGAAGGATATAGTTTATCAGTAGCAAGCGATAGGGAATTAATTTTAGAATTAAATAACGGTAAACCGCAAAGTAGACCTAATACTATAACCAAATGAGAAAATTATATACTTAGAACATATGATAGTGTATCTATACAAATGACTATAGAAGAAATGTGTTCTTATTTAGAAACTTATTTAGAAAAGACAACATTAGATATATACGTTACAACTAAAAGACTAAAACCAAAAGAAATTAGATTAAGAATGGCTAGAGGAGACAATCGTAGGAATTTTACAAGCTTTATTAGAGAAATAATTATAAGATCTGATCTTAGTAGAGATGACACTTATAAACATAATAGAGCTTTAGAAAAATTAAGCATTAGTAATATGGAGTACATACAACCATTTTTACTAAATTTTGAAAGATTAGTAAGCACAACAGGATTAGCATTAGATATATTTATACTTGAAAGGTTATATAGAAATATATCGCCGCCATGGAACAATAAAATTAAAAATGATGTAGAATTAAAGCTAGTAAGAGATATGACCATTAGTGCTATTATAAAACTTATAACTAATAAACTAAAAGAATAATGTATAGAAGAAGTATCTAGAAAACAAGTAAAGAAATTAAATTATTCCTTTTGCTTAGATTTGTATAAAACAAAGACATGTGATTATAGATTAAAAAAAAAATATAAAAAGCATAAAAGACTATCAAGAATGGAAAATGTATAATATTAGGATATATTATAAAAATAAAAGACCCATTTATAATAGATATGTTAAAACGCCCATAAATAAAAAAAGATTGTAAATGTTATATTTGTGGAGACCCTAGACATTTTCGCTAATAAATACCCAATAAAAATAAAAGTAAAGAGAATATAGCTAGATCTATGATAATCAAAGAAATACAATGTAATATTCTAGAATTATCTGATAGTGAATCTTGTAGTTTAGTATATAAAATTTATTCAGATAAAGAATTAGATAATTTATGAATAATAAACAGTTCTGAGGATAGTTATAGTAGTATAGAAGCACTAGATTTTTCAATTCTCGACATAAAAATGATGAAGGTAGAACAAGAATGTGTCCATGAATGAATTAAAGCACAGGGATCAATGCTGGATAAGTGTGAAAAATACCGATAACATAAAAATAGAAATTAATGTAAAAATTGCTTAAAAATTCAATGTAGTAATTGTTTAGGGATTAAAAAAGAAGTTCATAATAAAACTGAAAACAATAGTGAAATCATAGAAAAGTTAGAAGATAGGATAAAAATTACAAATAATAGAATAGATAAAGTATATAAAATATTGGGAGAAATACAATATAGAATTAGAAATTCAGAAACAAAAAGAAAACATCATGTGGATAATTTCACAGAAAATAATTATTTAGAAACAGAAAATCAAAAGAAATAATTTGTCAAATATCTAGAATAAAATCAACTAAAAGTCTTAGAATACTGATAGAAGTACAAATAAATAAAGTGATAAAACTAAATTTAACAACTTTAATAGATACAAGATGTACATTTAACATAATTAGAAAAGATTAAATTCCAGAAGACTATAGACAAAAATTAAAATATGAAATAAGAGTAGTCAAATGGACTATCATAAGATGGAATTTGAAGAAAGACTTTTTAATATTGTAAAGTTAAATTTCAAAAAAGACTGTATAATTTAACAACCACACTAAGTAGTAAATTAATCAAAGATTAATTTGTTTTAGGAATAAAATTTTTACTAAGTAGAAATTGAAATTTAACAATCACCCCTAATGTTATAATTTTTGGAAAAAATATTTCTATCATTAATACAATAAATTCATCAAAGTTGCGAGCGAAGCATGGTGGACCCTTACAAAAACTAAAACCAGAAAACTTAGATAATTTAGAAACTTTAGAATGCTTAGAGCATTTATCTCTACAAACCTTAAAGACTGATTTTATATCAAAAATTAAAAAAATTAATAATATTTAATAAAACATCATCTAATATAGATAAAATAGATAGAATTTTAGAATTAGCTGAAAAGAATCAAATAATAGGAGAAGACCATATAAGACATTAGAATAAATATAAGATAGAAGCTAAATTAGAAATCATAAACGAAAATATAAAAATTAGAACAGCAAAAATCAAGCATACAAATCAAGACATGGAATACTTTAATATACAAATTAAAGAATTATTAAATTTAAAAGTAATAAGACTTTATAGCAGTCAGCATAGATCGACAGCTTTTATGGTTAGAAATCATTGTAAAATTCAAAGAGGAAAAGCAAGAATAGTTATAAACTATAAAAGACTAGATGATAATGCTATCGATGATGGATATAAAATATCGGACAAAGACATGTTAATAAATAAAATACAAAATAGCAAAATATTTTCTAAATTTGATTGTAAATATGGAATTTGGCAAATAAAAATGGCAAAAGACTATATTTCTTATATAGCTTTTACTACACCACTAGAACATTTTGAATAGTTAGTCAAAGAAAATGCACTCTCTATTTTTCAAAGAAAGATGGATTATATATTTAATTATTTTTGTTTTGTTTTGTGTATATATAGATGATATTTTAGTACATAGTAAAAATTAGAAAGAACATATGAAACATTTAGAGATAATTTTAAATATATTTATAGAAAATTGTTTAATTATAAGTAAAAAGAAAATGGAATAATTAAACAAAAAATTGAATTCTTATGAATAATTTTAGGTGAAGGAAAAATCTAATTGCAATCACATATAGTACATATAATTTTGCAGTTTCTAGATAAAATTGAAGAAACCAAAAAATTGCAAGTTTTTTTTAGGAATTTTGAATTATGTTGGACACTTTATTAAAGTTTCAGGAAGAAGGTAGGACCATTGTATTGCAAATTATCTAGTAAATGATAGAAATATTTTAATTAGTCAGACGTTGAGTTAGTTAAAAAGATAGAAGAAGAAGTTAAAAATTTATCACCCTTAAAATTACCTTTAGATAGTAAATATAAAATAACAGACAATGATGAATGTGAATTATGATGTTGAGGAATATTATATTTTAAACCAAATAAATATAGTGATATGAATGATGAAAAATTTGTAGATATGCTAGTGGAAAATATAAAATATAAGGAAAATATTTGACCAGTTTAAACTATGAAATAATGGCAATTATACATAGTATAGAAAGCTTTAAGTTATTTTTTAAATACTGAATTCACTATTAGAATAGATTGTGAAGCCATAGTAAAGTTTATAAAAAAGAAATTATTTGATAAAATAAGACATAAAAAGATTGCTAAAGTTGTATGAAATATTGAATAGTTATAAAATTAATATAGAACACATAGACGGAAAATCAAGTTAAAGATAGCAAACATAAAGCTATGGGAGGAAAAACCATACATATTTGGTGGTCGATGAACACGACAAGTACGATGAAGAGTGACAGGAAACGAATGATAATCTGGTGAAGGATCTGATATCATAGGTGGAGGATTAGGGTGGCTTGGAAAGATAGTCGTCTGAGAAGAAAACTCAAGATCAGTGATCGGTGCAGCATGCCTGGGAGTGTAGATAAGCCTTGGCTTGTATCGAGAGGATTCTGTAGGGAAATCAGGTAAGATTGAGAACACAGGGGAAGAAACAACAGTTTTCGAAGTGAAGAACGATTTTATTTTCCAATAAGACAGCATTACGAAAAATCTTTATGCGTTTGTCTTAGGATCATAACATACATACCATTTTTAAGTTCTACCATATCCTAGAAAAGTACACTTAACAAATTGAGGTATGAATTTTGTCCTTTCTTGTGATGGTAAATGAACAAAACAAACACAGCCAAAGGGATGGAGATGAAAATATGTGAAATGATTATCCAAGAGCTTATAATATGGAGAAGCATTTTTAAGAATAGGATATGACAACCGATTTATGAGATCGATAGTGATAAAAAAGGCTTCACACCAAAATTGGGAGGGAATAGCAGAGCTCTAACCATGTCGATAAGGTGATATTTTTGTGTTCTGCCACCCCATTTTATTGATGAGTAAAAGGACAAGATCACTAAGAAATAATACCCTTGGTCTGTAGGAAATTTTGAAACTCATTAGACATATATTCGCCTCCCGAATTAGATCGTAAGATCTTAATAGAGGAGGAAAATTGGTTGTCAATGAGGGCAAGGAAAACCTGAGAGATAGAAAAAATCTCACTCATATGCCCATGTGAAGCAACTATAGTCATCAATAAAAGTAACAGAGTATTTATAATGAGCATGAGATACCATATGTGCAATACCTCATACATCACTATGAACAATATCAAAAAGATGCGAAGCATGAGAAAGGATTGGTAAAACCTTACTCTTTACAACTTTGCATAAAACACAATTAAGAGATATAGATGAAATCGAAGCAGAATTCTTATTACAAAGCAAACCAAAGTTTAACAAATATAGTAATACATTAGAATTGGGATGTCCTAATTTCTTATGCCAATCAAATATGTCAAAAATAGTAGAATGACAAACGAAAGGAAAAACTGAAATAGGCTTCGGTGAGATAGGAAATAGATGTCCCTCCTTAGGCCCACTTACGATGGTCATCTCGGATACCTGATCCCACACAACACAACCGAAGAAAAAAAAGACACGGTACAATTGTTATCAACAAGTTGACCAATAGATATGAGATCAGTTGATAAATTGGGACGGTATATCCTAAGATTACTAAGTAACAAATGATCACGAGTCATAAGATTAAAAGCACCTGAGTCTAATAACCAAAGGGAAAGAGTAGTTGGTGGCTTACCTGAGACACCTAAGGCAGACAAAGCATAAATGACTATTTGTTGGATTATCTCAGGAGTGATGGAGTTTTGGGTAGGACCAGGAGAGGCTGTGACTTGAGTAGTTGCAACTGACGTAGCAGATCTGGAGGCTAAAGTGGCAGAAGCAACATAACCTACTCCAGTCTTTCGTGGAGGACCAATAAGACACTCCTCAATTACATGTCCAGTCTTTTTGCAATAATTGCACACTTTTTTGGGACATTGAAGAGCCATGTGACCGAACCCCTTATAACTGTAACACTGCAAACTATACATATCTCGATTTGAATTTCCCTTGAGCAACATATGCAACTAGAATTGGTGCTACTTGATTCTGTTGTTGCTCCAAAGATGCACAATTAATAAGTCGTTGTTTCACCCTTAGTAACTTACACAAATAACTGTCCAACGTTGAAAGAGATTCGCGATTCATAAGATTGGATTGGATAGGTTCAAATTCAGCTCGCGATTTCATGAGAAATTGATATCTCTTTGGGTGACTTCATGCACAACTTGTATAGTCTCCAAACAGTCGGTGATACCGAAACATAGATGATATCTATGTACTCAGCCCAAGGATTATAGAAACCAAAATAAAAATCTTCAATAGAACGTGGGTCCTAATAAAAATTTGTCAATTCAAATTCCAACTGAAGTCATAAAGCACTGTTGCTTTGAGTGTAGATTTTCTTTAAAAACTCATACATAACACGAGCAGACTTATAAGGCTTGAGATTAAAAACAATCTGAGTGTCAACGGATCCAATGATCCAAGTCATAATCTTGGAATATTTGATTTCCCAGGCAAGGTACTTTTCCTTATCCTTCTCTTGATTAGGAGGTAGAAGGCTTCCATCAATACGTCCTCACAGATCACCTTTGCCCTCAACCAACAACCGAAAGTGAAATGCATATGAATAATAGTTCTTTCCAGTAAAGCGAATGCAAACAGAATCGGTTTTCTTAGTTGACATGATGAAATTGTGTACAATTCAACTCAAAATAATCAGACTCGTAAACTCAAGCCCAAAGGAAACAGAAATAATGAGCCCACTATAACAAATTCAACAGAAATAAGTCTCAAGAATAAAGCTCAACATAAACAATACTATTAGCTCAATTAAAAGGAGCCCAAGAACTAATATTATTGACCCCTCCAAGATTGAAGGAATTACCTCATTCGTTCTCATGTTCACACCAATACCGTAAAACCTAACTTAAGTAGTGCCGGAGACAAATACCGCAACCAAGACCCAACCTTCAGACACTCCAAAAAATTGAACCCAAACCTCAGATGGCGTAAAAAGAACCAGACGACGCCTAAACAAAGCGAGAAAGAGATGGAGAAAAAAAGACATGACCACATCCAATTGACTTGGATGAACAATAGATCAACTACGAACGCCGACCACAGACGACATTGGAAACATAAGAGGCGACTACGGACGCTGACAACATACATGATGAGCAGCAAATTGAGTGCAACGACACGTTCGAAAGAGGACTTAGGGCACTGATACCATTACAAGAATTGGCTGAACATTCTTTCTGGTATGTATTGCTTTAACTTATAGAATATTACAAAGAAAATTAAGGAAAGAAGTTTTGTTGTACAAAATTAAATTCCTGATTCTATGGCAACTACCAATTCTATACGATTTATACATGGAAACCGCTGAATGGCTTAAAATACTCTAATATTATATTAGGAAAACGTAATTTAGTAAGCCAATATTTATGGAATGAAAGGAGTAATTATAATATGATTGAAAATAGTAGTCGAAAAGTTAGTCATGTTGACCTTTAAAAAGTAGAATTTAGAAATTTAGTAAGCCAATTTTTATGGAATGAATGGAGTAATTATAATATGATTGAAATTAGTAGTCGATAAGTTAGTCATGTTGACCTTTAAAAAGTAGATTTTTGAATACCAAATTATAGAGATTGATGGATTTGGGCATCCTTTCGGCCAATAATTGTTTCTTGATCAGGTATGTTCTTTGGGGTCTAACTCAAATGTCTTTTAATCCCCAAATCGTAGATTTTGGCTTGTTCCGATGCATTTATGCCGAAGGCAACTTGAAGCTTAAATAATTAGTTTCTCATTCATTTGAGGCATATATACAAGTCGAAGAATACCAATTTCCAATTGAAATAATGCTGGAATCCTTTTAATCTCTATTTATCTATAAGAAATTGGCTTTAAAACACACCAAAATCTCTAAGAGGAAAAACCCTACCTAATTTGGGGGGGAACAATCCGTCGTTGACTTTAAAAGATGTTATCCATTTTCTAGATAAAAATGATCCTAGGAAATATGTTGTGAGAATTAGTGTATGACTTTTAAAAGTTAATTATAAGTTACTATTAAAAAGTTGACTTTTTTCTTTTTTTGAGGAAAATATTTTGAGAAATTATAAGTTAATAAAATTATAAATTGATAAGAATGAGTGCTGGATTGGGAATGGCAATGAGACGAGATTGTGTTAGCCACTATTATCCTTGCCCCGTTGAAATTTTTTGGAAAGTAGGGTAAATCAGGAATTAAAAAGTTCTCATTTACCATGCTATTTAAATATTTTCATTTTCATTTAAAAAAACAAAATAAATTGAAAAATTATACAAATAAAATAAAAAATTGGAGTGGGTTCGAAAAATTCAGGAAGGGCACATGTTCCCCATACTTGCCTCATTTACTATTTGAGCGGGGAATTCTTTGCCACGTTCGAGATGGGACAAGATGGGTAATTATGCCATATCTATAGTGAATAAGTAAGTAATAGTTATGGGTAGGGATGTCAATTCAGTTCGACCCGAAAAAAGCTCGTTTTCGAGCGTCGACCTGAGTTGGTCCTGGGGTTCGTCGAGCCACACAAGTCGGATTCTGTCACAAGTCATTTTGGCCAAGTAGGCAGCTACATAATTTCTCAGTTGATATTTTTCAAAAAAAAATTATGTAATTTTTAAATTTATTTGTTTCAAAAAATTCTACATGAAATATTTTATTTGGGTATAATTTTAACACCACCTACTTTGATTGTAGTCAATCACAAGCCCCAAAAAAAGAGAAGGATTGTAACTTTATTTAATCTCAATTAGTATAAATTGCACATAATTTACATTGTTAAAAAAAATTGAATTTCACCACTTTTTTTTTTCAAAAAAGAAAGAAAGCGAGCCAAAAGTCCAAGCCAAACCTTGATTTTTCGGCTGAACCAAACCCATAGTTATAGGTATAGCAATCAAATTCAACATGGACATTAAGCGGTCAAGGTAGTGGGTCATCGGTCACAAATTGAACTGATATGTATCACAGGTTGGACGGATGAATTATTGCTTAAAAAATTAATTAAAATTTTTAAATAATTTATTTTGTCGCCAATTATTTTTGTGTATTTATGTTGAAAGATATGATTAGATTATTTAATTAATCGAATATTATTTTCCATGTAAATAAGAATTGTTAGCTGTTAGTTAGGGGATTGAATTAGTCAGGATATTCTTGTTTTTAAATTTCCTAAAACTGAGGAAACTGATTATTTCTAGTTGCGAGGAATTCTTTTATATACGGGTGTAACCTTCCATACAATAGCGAGATAAGAAAAATAATTCTCTACTTTGAATTTCTACATGGTATCAGATATTCAGATCTGAAAAAAAAATTATTTTAATTGCACCTGGACGGAATCATGGCCTCATCAGGACATAGGAACTCAACCTTCTGCTTCAATGGAAGTCACCCCTGTCCATCATCAACTTTTCCAGGTACTCGTGGAACATCTGAGGGCTCCATTTTGCTGATCACGGTTTACAAGCTTAACGGACGTAATTTTTCTACAATGGTGCCAATCAGTAATGATGTATACCAGTGGCAGAAGCTTGGATGAAGTCGGGGGATTCTCGCAACCAAACCACTTCCCTCCGTTCATGAAGCATGTTCTGACGTTCGCAGAGAGAAAAGTAGAAAGAAAGTGATGCTGAAAGATACCTCTCCTCAAAGCCTAGTCAATAAGGGATTAGCTCGTGCTGCAAGAGGACAATTCAATCAGCCCTAGGATCAACAACGTAAGTCCAATAGGCCTTGGTGTGAACATTATCGTAGAGCAGGACAAACTAAGGAGAAAACCTGCTATCTGGAAGGGAGGAAAAAACAATTATAAAGATAACCAGGGTTATCAAGCTGCTGTTGAGGAGTTTGTAACAGAATTTGGTTCTTCTCCATTTTGCCAAGAACAGATGGATCTCTTAAAAAAAATTAATCAATAGAGAACAACCTAGCGGCTCAAGCATTAGTACTGGATTAGTGGCACAAAAAGGTATAACCTTTCAAGCTCTAAATGCTACAGAAGAGCTTAATATATCATGGATTGTTGATTCTTGCGCTTCTGATCATGACTGGCAACTTTACTTTGTTTCAATCTTATCAACCTTGTTTTAAAAAACATAAGATCAAAATAGCTGATGGATCTTTCTGACTTTCTCCCATGTAGTTGGAAAATGAGATGTTGTTTGATATGGTGTTAACATCTGTGTCATATATGTCGAATTTGTCTTGCAATCTACTTTCAATTAGCTAGCTTACTCAAGACTTAAAATTGTGTCACTTAGTTTTTTCCTACTTACTGAGAGTTTCAGGAATGGAATCGGGGAAGACGATTGGTTGTGCTTAGGCATATGATGGACTCTATATCATTGGAGATAAAGCGGCTAGTGGACAAGCCCAAAATGCTAGTAGTGATCTTGTGTCTGTTAGTAGTTCTAGTTGTGAGGAATTAATGAAATGGCACTTTAGATTAGGCCATCCAAGCTTCTCGTAATTAAAATCTTTATTTCCTTCATTGTTCAAGAATCAAAGTTCTAGTCTTTTCATTGTGAAATCTGCTAATTTGCAATATAAAGTCGTGTTACTTAGCCCATGTTTGAGCCCTATTCTTTCTCTTTTTCTACGGTATTCATTTTTCTACGGTATTCATTTTCAACCACACATTCTCTAAATAAAATAATATTACACACAAATCTAAAATTTTTCATCACTTTTCCACCACACATTCTCCCATCAATCACTGTTCAAAAACTAATTCTTCCTAAAAAATGGAGGCCAAACACCCACTTACTCTCCGCAATCTTATAAAACCTCGGCCACTTTTACCCTAATGCATAGTGATCTCTGGGGACCTTCTAGGATCTCCAATATCAATGGTGCTAAATGGTTCATTACTCTAATAGATGACCACACAAGAATCAGTTAGGTTTACCTAGTTTACCTAATGAAAGGCAAATTCGAAGCCAAAGAAATATTTAAAAGCTTTCATCACATGATTAAAACTCAATTTCAAGAAGAAATCCGAGTCCTACGGTCTCACGATGGCATAGAATACTTTAATTCTATCTTGGGGTCATATTTTGAGGAAACGACATAATTCACCAAAGTTCTTGTTGTGATACACCATAATAAAATTGGGTAGCAGAACGAAATAATCGACATCTTTTAGAGGTTACTAGATCCTTATTATTCACCTTAAATGTACCAAAATTTTTCTGGGGAGAAGTTGTACTTACTATCACATATCTTATAATTTTGGGAAAGTGTCCTTCCTAGATCTGTTGAGTCGGAGTCCTTGTCCCGTGTCTAGTGAAAGTGTGTCAAATGCTTCTGAAAAAGAACTTCATACTACCGCATCTGAAAAAGAGCTCCGTGTTTACTCTCATCGCACCACAGCTAATGATATAAGGCCCAAAAGAGCACCTGATCACATCCATGAGTCTGACCCGAAACTAGCTCCTCCTAAAATTCCAACAACACTTCAATGGAACCAACTAGCGAAGTTTTTAATGATCTAGATGAGCCAATTACACTACGAAAGGGTAAGCGAACTTATAGACAACATCCTATCTACAAGTTTGTTTCTATGGAAAGGCTTTCGCCACAGTTCAAGGCTTTTTCAACTAAACTTGACAGCACCTCGATACCAGCCAACATTTATGAGGCACTAAAACATCCAAGGTGGGAAGCAATTGTACAGGAGGAAATAAATGCTCTAAAAAAATGGCATGTGGAACTTGACTAAACTACCTCTTGAAAATCTTCAATAGGATGCAAGTGGATATTTAATGTGAAATATTTGGTAGATAGCAGTATTGATAGGTTTAAAGCCCGATTAGTTGCTAAGGGCTTTTCTCAAACCTATGGAGTGGATTACCAAGAAACATTTGCCCCAGTAACAAAGCTCAATACCATTAAGAGTCCTTATTTCTCTTGATGTGAACAATAAGTGGCCTCTCTCCAACAACTCGACGTGAAGAACGCATTCTTGAATGGAGATCTCACGAAAGAAGTATGCATGGCAATCCCCTCCCCCCCTACAACAAAAATAAAGTGTGCAGACTCCAGAAGTCACTCTATTGAATGAAACAATCTCCACGTACCTGGTTTGAAAGGTTTACATGTGCTATGAAGAGGTCCGGGCATACTCAATGATGGTTCGATCACAATTTGTTCTTCAAGTTCTCACCCAACGGTAAACTCACAATCTTAGTAGTATATGTTGATGACATAGTTCTTATAGGAAATAATTTGGTGGAGATGAAGAATTTGAAAACTTTTCTATCAAAAGAATTTGAGATTAAGGACTTAGAGAATATCAAATATTTTTTGGGATTGGAGATGGCAAGAACCAAGGATGGAGTTTCAACGTCCCAATAAAAGTATGTGTTAGATCTTCTTCAAGAAACAAGAATGCCTGGTTGTAAGCCGACTGCTATACCAATGGAACCAAATGTGAAACTTGGTAATTCGAAAGATAGTCCACCAGTTGATAAGGGGCAATTCCAAAGGTTAGTAGGTAAGCTTATGTACCTCTCTCGTACTCGGCCTGATATCTCTTTTTCAGTAAACGTTGTGAGCCAATTTATGCATAGTCCTACGGAGGAACATCTTGAAGCTGTTTACTGAATATTGAGATATCTAAAATTGGCTCCTTGGAAAGGTCTGCTCTTCGGGAAACACTCTAACATGAGTATTAAGGTATATACGGATGCTGATTGGGCAGGCTCAATTACTGATAGACAATCAACTTCTAGGTATTGTACCTACGTATGGAGGTAATCTAGTGACCGGAGAAACAAGAAACAATCTGTGGTGGCACGGAGCAGTGATGAGGTTGAATATAGATCAGTAGCTTCAGGTGTGTGTGAGGTCTGTGGCTTTAAAAAATTCTGGAGGAATTAAGGATGACATTCGAACCCTAATATCATGATGTTTTGTGATAATCAAGCAACTCTTAGCATAGCACACAATCCGATGCACCATGATCGAACCAAGCATGTGGGGATGTTGGGTTTTGTGACCCAAATCCGGTCCAAATTGGGTCTAGGGTTTCGCATTTTAAAGTATTGGGCCTGAAAATATCAAAATATGGTCCAAGAATGAAATAAGGTGGATTGACGGCGCTGGACAGACCCTCGACTCACGCTCGAGCGAGAGGAGTAAAATTGCAACAGGGAAGCTATCGCTCACATGTCGTCGAGTTGTCGCCCTCGAGCGATAGGCCGCATAATTTATTTCCTTATTTTTCGATTTTACTCGATTTTTGACCTAATTTCCATATTTTAGGTTTATTCTGGTGTTTGGACATGTCTCTTATAAATAGTAGACTCTTAATTCGGTTTTATAGACCTTAAGTTGCAAAAGTTGTATTTTTTTCTCTGTACTTCATATCACGCCATATCGCCTCCTCCTAAATTCCTAACAAGTGGTGTTAGAGCTAATGTTCAGCAGTTCCACAGATCAAGGATTTGATTGTTTGAGTTTTTGTTATTGATGGCTACTATGAAGTATGATATTCTGTTGTTGAATCGCAATACAAGATTTTCGTTGTGGCAAGTGAAAATGAGAGCTATATTGGCACAGATGAATTTGGATGATGCGTCGTTGGGATTTGATAAGATGCCCACAACTTAGACAACATAGGAGAAGCAATGAAAGGATCGCAAGGCACTTTCGCAGATTCATCATCATCTATCTAACAACATTCTTCAGGACGTCTTGAAGGAGAAGACCTTCTAGGGAAGGTATAACATTTCCACGTTCAAGCTATGTACAGAAAGGAAGGAAAGCAGAAAAAAAGGGAAAGAGTGCATCAAGAAGAGTGACCTTTCCTTTCCAGCGTACGAATCTATGCATCGAGCTTGTCCTGCCTCTTAAATCGATCGAAGAATTCCGAGGGAATGAATCGAGATTACCAAACACTCATCCAAGTCATTCTTTCATGATTAGGTAGGACGTATAGGGCTTTTGATTTTAGTTGCAGTAGAGTAAAGATCGTAGCCTCAACATATTCTGGTCTTCATTTTCGAAATAGGAGTTCCACTGCGCGCCTGTGTTCTCTCTTTTTCTATCAGCGAGAAAGTCTTACCTATTTGATAAAGTTCCACATCTATATCTATGGCTATGCCCGGATCAAATTCTATCTCGCATCTACACTTTCGAAGCTCGTGCAATGAGAATGAATTACAACTATTTCCTAGCATCCTGGTTTGAAGCCTAAGATTCTCTCTATATACTAGAAAAATCAAACAAAGGAAACTAGGATAGGGCCTTTCTTCGCATCGAGAATTTAGAATGACTTTATTGTAGCTCTTCAACGCTNAAGGATTGCGAGAAGCTGCATGATAAGGGTAGTTCAGCTACAAATCGTGGGAAGCAATCAGAGATTTCAGGTGAAGCAGACATCGCAGAGAATTTTGTAAGTGATGGAGATCTTTTGAGGATTTCTGACATAGAATCCAAGCCTGACGAGTAGTAGATTTTGGATACAGCGGTGAGTTTCATATGAGTCCTAATAGAGATTTGTTTGAATCATATGAAACGGTGACACAAGGTGTTGTCATGGAAAACAACGAATCTTGTCAGATAGCTGGTATTGGAAGAGTTAGATTGAAGTTGATAAATGAAACAATCAGAACACTTGGCCAGGTTCGACATGTTCCAAACTTGATGAAGAACATCATCTCACTAAGGACCCTGGAATCAAGAGGGTACACGTTCTCTGGTGCAGGTGGAGTCTTGAAGGTTCGGAAGGGTGTTTGTGTTGTATTGGAAGGACGGAGAAAGTCTCAATTATACATCTTGTAAGGTTGGGTAGAATCGATGAAGAAATATCAGCACAAGTTTTGGTACCGTTGTGGATATACAGTTTGGTACAGTACCGTGTGAGTTGGATCTGCGTATATTTTGGAGAATACCACTCTGTCGAGTTTGGGAGATATGGGTAATTCCACTTTGCCACCACAGTCTGCGGTTCCATTGTATTCAACGGCTATGGACAGATCCATTGGAAATAAGTACGAGGATGCTAATCTGGATGTGCATGCTTTTGGAGTTATTGAATGTGACAACACTAGACAGGAGCCTTCAGTTAAAGCATTTAATGGTGATTCTGCTACGGGGTGTGTTTCGACCCTGTTTGGTAAATTTTGAATTCGTTGTGAATTTTGGGAACTCGGGGGTTTGGTTCATTTGTATCCGTGTTTGGATATGGTGGAAGATGAAAAGTATTTTTCGAGTGTTTGAGAGGTTTGGTTCAAGTTAAAGAGTTCAGTGTGTTTCGCTGCAGTCGGGCTTATTTTTCTAGGTTGAGAAATTTTGGAGCTTCGTTCGTTGCACCAGAATTTGTGTCAAGATGGAGATTGTTGGGTTTTGTGACCCAAATTCAGTCCAAATCGGATCTAGGGTTTCGCATTTTGGAGTATTCGGCCTGAAGATGTCAAAATAGGGTCCAGAAAGAAATAAGGCGGATTGACTGCGCTGGACAAACGCTCGACTCTCGCTCAAGCGAGAGGAGCAAAATTGAAACATAGAAGCTGTCGCTCGAGTAACAGGCAGTCGCCCGCTTGTCGCTCGAGCGAAATAATTTATTTCCTTATTTTTCGGTTTTACGCGATTTTTGACCTAGTTTCCATATTTTAGGTTTATTCTAGGGTTTAAACATGTCTCCTATAAATAGTAAACTCTTCATTCAATTTTATAGACCTTAAGTTACAGAAATTGTATTTTTCTCTCTATTGGTGGTCAATAAATACTCGATTCCTCTATCAATTTCTTCTTCTTGTTTGTTTTCTTTTACATCTTGTTCTTGTTTATTTGTTTGTGCGATCTATACTTCATATCGCGTCATATCGTCTCCTCCTAAATTCCTAACAGGAAATTAATCGATACTTCATCAAGGAGAAAATTGATCAAGGGATAGTCAAGATGATATATGTTCCTACAAGACCGCATATAGTTGACTTGCTAACTAAGGTCTTATCGAGACTTTTCAAACAAATTAGGAATGATAAATATCTATTCCTTAGTTTGAGGGGGAGTGTTGAAAGTTAGGATTTGATTATTTAATTATTCGAATATTGTTTTCCATGTAAAGAGAGAATTTTTAGATTCATTATGTCCCCAAAATGAATGCCCTTGTCAAATATTCAATATGATTCCACAAGATCTAGTTTCGTTCAAGAAGACCAAAGCGAATGAGCTCACTCGATTCGCGTCTGATCCTCCAACAGGTGCATTGTGGTTGAAACTGGAGTAATAGTGCATGACCAAAAGTCTGATCAGTAAATTGCATATGAAGCAGAGACTTTATTCTCATCGCATGGCAGAAGGCCGATCACTGGAAGATCATCTGGCTGTGTTTAAGAAGATTGTCACTAATCTGGAGACGTTATAGGTAAAATATGATGAACAAGACTTGGTCTTAATCCTGTTGTGCTGGCTTTCAGTTCGTTTTCATCGTTTAGGGATATGATTATATACTGTCGTGACACACTCACCATTGAAGATGCGTATGATGCTTTGTTCTCAAAGGAAAAGATGAAGCACCTAGTCGGAGCTAGTTCCAGAGATGATGAAGCTCTTGTAGTTTGTAGTGATCGGCGAAGTGGCGAGTCGAGGGTAGATTTCAGCAATATGGCCTGTTTTTACTGCAAGAAGAAATGACAGATCAAGAAAGATTGCGAGAAGCTGCATGATAAGGGTAGTTCAGCTACAAATCGTGGGAAGCAATCAGAGATTTCAGGTGAAGCAGACATCACAGAGAATTTTGTAAGTGATGGAGATCTTTTGACGATTTCTGACATAGAATCCAAGCCTGACGAGGAGTAGATTTTGGATACAGCGGTGAGTTTTATATGAGTCCTAATAGAGATTTGTTTGAATCATATGAAACCGTGACACAATGTGTTGTTGTCATGGAAAACAACGAATCTTGTCAGATAGCGGGTATTGGAAGAGCTAGATTGAAGTTGATAAATGAAACAATCAGAACACTGGCCAGGTTCGACATGTTCCAAACTTGAAGAAGAACATCATCTCACTAAGGACCCTGGAATCAAGAGGGTACACGTTCTCTGGTGCAGGTGGAGTCTTGAAGGTTCGGAAGGGTATTTGTGTTGTATTGGAAGGACGAAGAAAGTCTCAATTATACATCTTGTAAGGTTAGACGAAATCGATGAAGAAATATCAGCACAAGTTTTGGTACCGTGGTGGATATACAGTTTGGTACAGTATTTTGGAGAATACCACTCTGTCAAGTTTGGGAGATATGGGTAATTCCACTTTGCCACCACAGTCTGCGGTTCCATTGTATTCAACGGCTATAGACAGATCCATTGAAAATAAGTACGGAGATGCTAATCTGGATGTGCATGCTTTTGGAGTTATTGAAGGTGACAAAAATAGACAGGAGCCTTCACTTAAAGCATTTAATGGTGATTCTGTTACAGGGTATGTTTCGACCATGTTTGGTAAATTTTGAATTCGTTGTGAATTTTGGGAACTCGGGGGTTTGGTTCATTTGTATCCGTGTTTGGATATGGTGGAAGAAGAAGAGTATTTTTCGAGTGTTTGAGAGGTTTGGTTCAAGTTGAAGAGTTCAGTGTGTTTCGCTGCAGTCGGGCTTATTTTTCTAGGTTGAAATTTTGGAGCTTCGTTCGTTGCACCAGAATTTGTGTCAAGATGGAGATTGTTCGGTTTTGTGACCCAAATTCAGTCCAAATCGGGTCTAGGGTTTCGCATTTTGGAGTATTAGGCCTGAAAATGTCAAAATATGGTCCAGAAAGAAATAAGGTGGATTGACTGCGCTAGACAAACGCTCGACTCTAGCTCGAGCGAAAGGAGCAAAATTGAAACATGGAAGCTGTCGCTCGAGTAACAGGCAGTCGCCCGCTTGTCGCTCGAGCGAAATAATTTATTTCCTTATTTTTCGGTTTTACGCGATTTTTGACCTAATTTCCATATTTTAGGTTTATTCTAGGGTTTAAACATGTCTCCTATAAATAGTAAACTCTTCATTCAGTTTTATAGACCTTAAGTTACATAAATTGTATTTTTCTCTCTAGTGGTTGTCAATAAATACTCGATTCCTCTATCAATTTCTTCTTCTTGTTTGTTTTATTTTACATCTTGTTCTTGTTTATTTGTTTGTGCGATCTATATTTCATATCGCGTCATATCGTCTCCTCCTAAATTCCTAACAGGAGATTGATCGATACTTCATCAAGGAGAAAATTGATCAAGGGATAGTCAAGATGATATATGTTCCTACAAGACCGCATATAGCTGACTTGCTAACTAAGGTCTTATCGAGACAGCTATTTGATGACTTTTCAAACAAATTAGGAATGATAAATATCTATTCCTTAGTTTGAAGGGGAGTGTTGAAAGTTAGGATTTGATTATTTAATCATTCGAATATTGTTTTCCATGTAAATAGGAATTGTTAGCTGTTAGTCAGGGGTTTGATTTAGGCAGGATATTCTTGTTTTTAAATTTCATAAAACTTAGGAAACTTGTTATTTCTAGTTGCCCGGAATGGGTGTAACCTTCCAGACAATAGTGAGATAAGAAAAATAATTCTCTACTCTGAATTTCTACAATTTAAAATTATTATATTGTAAACTTATTTGTTACCAGTTTTTTTCATATATATAATTTTGTAAATATAGAATTCCTAATAAAACTTATATTGTTCGTTTCCTTATGTACAACATTTTATTAATTCCCATCTGAAAACTTTTACGTGGCACATCGTAGATAAAACTAATTTTTTTCTCTAAATAACAAATTTAAAAATGTATTTGATATTAAAAAAAGCTAGTAATATATTTTTACTTGCGCTTGGACTAATTTCTTAAAAATTATTTGAAGTTAACAGTGACTATAATTTGTAAATACATAAAATACACAAGATGGGTTTGATTCGTTGTGTGCTAGTCACTCCTAAAAGTTGGAAATTAAGGGATCAAAACACAATGGACAAACTAAAAAGACTAATTTATAGTTAATGGTCAAATCTGGTGTCACGGTCAATTGGACTAGTGGTTGGTTGTAGGTCCTACAAAATACGTGACTAAAATTACGAGTCTATTATAATTTAAGGGCAAACAAGAAACAAGGGAATTATTCAACTTCTCGACAAAATTATGGAATAAGTGAAAAGGTTAAACTCATGGATCATCATATTCTCATATCTAGGAATAAAGTGACTAGGACCAACAGTCATCTCTCTTAACAATGCAACTATAACGTGTAATATCGCATCATACAGAGCAAAACAAAAATAAGAGGAAAGATTCTGGACAAGTCGAAGAGAATAGCTATCCACTTCTTTTAGCTGGAACTCATTTTCTTTTGCAAAAAAATATTGCTTCCAATGAAGTTATGCACTCGTCATCTTCAATGAAAGAATAACCACAAATCCTTTTGGTTGCTACCTCTCTCCCCATTTTCAATGATCTTGATCTCGAATAATCGCTCTTACTCCAATAAATCCCTCTAAATTCCTCTTTCATTGCATCACAATTTAGTTTAAATTTTTCCAACCTAGGAGGCTTCCAAACTCGCATCCCCTGACCCACTAGAACCTCCCTATTTTAACCACCTTCTACCAACCCAACTCCTTCCACACTTTTTCCTCTTCTTACAAGAGAATAGAGCATGTATACTAGCTTCATTTGCACTTAGTACCACCTGTACTACTGAACTTTAAATTATTTCATTCATCTCGTCAAATTATACCATCATGTTAGTCGCTCATTTAATTTTTTAACTAAAAATTCTATATGATGTCAATGTTTGTTATGGGAACTGGAATGCTCTTATACCAGTAATTGATCACAAAAATACAAGAACTATATAATTTGCAGATAATGAAGATTTTATTATAATATGGAGAAAGAATACAAAGATCATGTGTTTACAAAGATTATAACTTCTTCTAAATTATAATGAAGAGAACTATATATAAAGAACAAATAGGGGACGTCCAAACCCACATAGTAAAATTGTAGATGTAGTAGAATGTCAAAAAATGGAGTCCAAAATGAAAAATGAGATAAAAAAAGGGAAAAAAAAAGTAGGCCCAGCAGTGCCAAGGGCCTACGCATACGCACCTCATCTCCGACTCAAATTCCTGCCAATGATATTTTCCTTTATTCCAAAGTCTTCTTCAAGTCCAACACAAATTATTACTCACAATGGGTTTTTCTAAGTAGAACTTCAATTAGAATTTGTCAAATAAACTTGAATAGAGTTATACAGTTGCATTTCAAATAGAATTCTAATTAATGTGCACTTTAATTAGAATTCTCAATAATCTTCAACAAAAAATTCGGGTCACACCCAAATTTTTAATAATATTTAATTAGTTCGATGACGTAAACCGCCACGTGACATTGGGTTACTTAAACCAATTGCTACCGAACTTTGTGGAGGTGGTGTTTGGCCACGTGTGGTTTGATGTCAAGTGGGGTGGATGTTAACAAGTGACACTACGTGCAAAGTTTAGTAGCAATTCGTGTATGTAACTCAATTTCACATGGCATGTTACATCAGCAAACTAAAGTAACGTTAACAACACTTGTAGCTTTTTGATAAAAATGAATGGTTACCCAATATGGTGGTATAATTGAAATAAATTTTAGAGTCAATGAAGTATATAAAAATATAAAATATTTTAAAGACGAGTGATATAAGTGACATTAAGGGTAAAATTCGATGGCAAGCATAGTGTAATTAACCTTTATATTCATTTTATAAATAAGATTAGAATAGTTGTAGTTTTAAACCAATTTTTAACAGGAACAATTTTATGAATGACCATTGAACTTTACAATAAATTTGAGTTTGACCACAAGAATTTAAATTATTTCATCATCATCATTGAACTTTAAAAATGTGTTTTCAGTTAAACCACTACTTTATTATCCATCCAAATTTTAGCAACTTTCTTCAGTGACATAACCCCACATAAGCAAATATTTTAACCTTTGCATGAATTATCATTAATTAAGATAATGATTTAAATGAAATATTTTTAAAAGTTTTGTCAATAATTAAACAATTTAAATTCCAATGGCCAAAGTGAAATTTGTGTAAGTTCAGTGATCATTTTCGTTTAATAACCCCACATAAGCAAATATTTTAACCTTTGCATGAATTATCATTAATTAAGAAAGTGATTTAAATGAAATACGTTTTAGATTGTTTTCAATAATTAAACAATTTAAATTTCAATGGCCAAAGTGAAATTTGTGTAAGTTCAGTGATCATTCGTAAATTAACTGCTTTTAAACGAAAATGAGCCAAAAAGTAATATAATGCAAGAACTGCACGTGTAGCTTTGTCTGGGCCGATGTGAATATTCGGGCCCAATAACATCTACCTATGGGCCCAAAGATATCGAGATGACGCAAGAAAATGAGCAAGACGCACCTCCTGCGCATTTTAGCAATGGCCACTTTACGTCCACTCTACAGCTGAACTAAGATGCGCATTTTTTGCACACACTCACAACCTCTTCTTCTTCTTCTTCATAAAAAAGCGCTTTATTTTCTCTATATAAAACAAGGATTATGATATTTCTCTGATAATTCCGATCCTATTCTCGAAATTTGATCTTTCGGATTGTTGAATTTTGATTTTTTTTAGCCTTCGATTTTTTATTTTTCAGAAAGCTTGAATCCTAAGGCATCTCAGGATGATGAGTGAGTTATTTGAGGTATGATTTAAAGGGTTTATAATTTCTTGGCACCTGACTTTAATTTTCACCCCTCCTTTTTTGGAAATAATCTTTATAATTCATGTATTTTTGAGGAACTGAATTTCTACTTCGCTGTTTTAGGTTAGAAACTGAATTTGGAACTAAAATAAAATCCCTTTTGACATTGATTTTGGCGTTGTGCTGTAAGTAATGATGATCTTACTTTTGTGGGTATATAGGTGTTCCAGGTAGAAGACATCACTTAATTTTATCTGTATTTGTGGAGAATGCTGTATAATTTGGGGAAATAATCGAAGAACTGTGCACTTTGCATAACTAAGTTTGGAAATAAATTTAGAGATTGGGCATTAACACTGTGTGGTACGGTGGTTTTGTTGGTCGTGGATCCTGATGGATGATACTCAGGAGGATGCTAGGTACCCGCCAAACCTTTATGGCATAACAAACCAAGAGTTTCCTGTTCACAATGGCACTTATGCTCGGAATGTTGGCAATGAGTATGTTGAGGACGATGATAATGATGTTGATGACGAAGATATGGAATATGAAGATGATGATGAGGATGATGGTGGAGGTAGTAGTGTTCAGAGGATAGGTAATGATGATTATGTTGACGATGATGGTGATGACGACGAGGATGAGGATGAGGATGATTATGGTAATTTTCAGAGGCACCCGAAAAAGAGAAAACTGAAAAGCTTGTTATCAAGTTACGAGTTTGCACCTCGAGTACCTCCACCATCATCTGCAACTCCTGTAGTGCCTAAGCCATCATATGGTGGACGGAATCCACATACAGATTGGACTGAGAGCGAGACTGTTATCTTACTGGATGCTTGGGGTGATAGGTTTCTCAAACATGGGAGGAAGAGCCTTCGGTCTGAAGAGTGGCAAGAAGTTTCTAAGAAGGTTTCCCAGGAGTCAAAATTTGAGAGAACGGATACTCAGTGTCGGAACCGTTTAGATACATTGAAGAAAAAATACAAAAAAGAGAAGACGAAGTTGGGAGAATCTGAGGGTTCCACTAGTAAATGGGTGTATTTTAAGAAGATGGATATGTTGCTGTCATCAGGCCCACAACAAGCAGGCCTATCATGTGGAGTGGACTCAGGGGAGTATACGTTCATGAACCCTAAAGTTTATCTGAATAGCTCAAATGGAATGGATGAGATGAGAGATAGTCCGGGGAATTCAGAATCCACCAAAGGCGAGGAAGGTGAATCGGAGGGTCTTCCTCCTAAGAAAACAAGGAATGAAATGGGTAATGGAGCTTCTCTTAAACTGCTTGCTGATTCCATCCAGAAATTTAGTGACATATATGAGAAGATCGAGAACAGTAAGAGACAGCAAATGCTAGAACTGGAAAAAATGAGGATGGACTTCCATAGAGATTTAGAATTGCAGAAGAGGCAGATTCTAGAGAGAGCTCAAGCTGAGATTGTGAAGATACGACAAGGTAATAAAGATAATGACGTGTCTGCTTAGAATGTCAGCAGTTAATGTATCTTGTCGTCGTTGTATTGTATCAAGGGCATTATCCCAGGATATAGTGATGTACGTGGATTATTGGATGCTGGCAGTTGTACTATGTCCAGGGTGTTAGCATCTGATGGTTCTTGATTTGCAGGGCAATAATACTGATTTGATGAAAACATTTGTTAGCATAATAGTAATTAAAGTTTTTCTGAGTTCATTCTTGTTTAAATTGATGTTGTTTGTAATTGTTATTCTTGTAGCAGGATTTCTTGTATGGTGAATTCTTTTGTCGTTTCTTTCTAAAGTTTTATGTCAGCTGATAGTTGTTGAGGACTACATTAACCTTTGCATATCCAATGACCAGACACACGTAAGCATTCCTATTGTACGGTGCTGCTTTTTGTTTATTTATTTAAGATGCCAATTTTGCTGCTTATGTAGTTTTTACTTAAAACTTCCATTTAATGTGAACCTATAAAGGAGGATACTTGAGATGCTGAATTCAAATCTGTAGTCTCCTCTGGCTTAAGTAATTCATAATTATTTTTCTGTGTCACCTTGATTATTCTATTTTCATCTATTTGCATGAGAGCATCATTCTTGAGCCTAAGTAACATATTAAGCTCCAGAATGCTCTTGAATAGGAAATTCAGGACTCTGCTTTCAAATAAATTTATGCTTCCACCCATGCTCCTGCTCTATCAAATGGTTGACTTCACACTTTATTTGAGTTGGTGTGCACCTAACTTCAGGCATACAACAACATGTCATCTTTGATATGGAGTATACCTTAATTTGCAAGGTTCAATAAGGTGTCTGTAGAATTATAATTATTGTTGTTGTTGTTGTTGTTGTTGTTGTTGTTGTTGTTGTGTCATAACTTAATGTGATTTGTTGCAAGATTTTTGTTGCCTCTTCAGATTAGTTTTCCCTATAAAGCATCGAAATTGGGAAGGAAAAGTAAAGTACAGTTGTCCATTTTTCCGTTTTCTGAAGTAGCAACTACAGAGCACACGGCCATACCTCCTGCTTTGCGGTGACATATCTTCCTAGAACTATGCCTAGTAATCATAAAAAGAAGGGGCTCTCTTTAGGAGCACCAAGCGAGGGGAAAAAGTGGGAAATTTATTCAGGAGATCTCCTATTGAGGTAAGTAGTAAATATGGTTGAAATGGTATGTCTAACAACTTCTGTATCTTTGCAAGAGATGTCAAATTGTTCAATGATTCTGATCTCTTAGATTGGTTTCTTTGTCCATAGGAGTATCATATATCGGAAGTGGGAATACTAAGGAACATGTTTGGCTAAGCTTGGAAAAATGTAGGCGTAGTTTTTTGTGGAAAGTATGTAGAGACTTACTTTTGAGAAAGTAAGTTCTTAAACTACAAATTCTTAAAAGCGTAAGACAAAAAATTTCAAAAATGTTTGGCAAATAAGTTACTTAAAAGTTAGTCTGAAGCTTAGAATGTTTCTATAAGCACGCTGCACTTGCTATAGTAACTGTTAAATCGTATGGGATCTTGGGTCTGAGATTTTGGTCTTGGCTAACCCAGCAATCTGCAATAGATATGCAATGCTACTGCACCCATTTAATGCCATAGTAGCCTACTACTTTTACTATTCTCCAAGTACACATTGCGTATAGACGTACCATTTTGTGTATATTATATTGTGTATAAAACTAACTCTTCCAAAACTCTTCATATCAATATTTATACCTTCTAAAGCATTTGCTACACCATAATTTAGGTAGAAATACCTAGGTTTGAACGAAGGCAGCTCAACTCTAGTCTATAGCTGTAGAGACAGACAAAAGAAGCAAAGAATTCGATCTCTGCTTCTAATTTTTGGATTTCCATACAAAAAAGAGTTGTAAATCTGTAACAAAATATAAATTATTAAATACTTGGTTGGACCATGAGGAAACAAGCCAAGTAGGCATCAAAACAAGGTCTAGCAAACCAATTCAAGCTCTAAACAAAGACTGTGAAAGTGAACTCGCAAGTGGACTCTTAACTGTCCTTGATACTGCTTGTGTTACCGTAGTTTGTGGTTCAAGAATCTGCTGTTAGGATATGCATATCTTTAAACAGATTGCTTTTACTTATTTGAGTACTCGTCAACTCATTTTTGTTATTTTGTCCTCATCAAAGAAGTAAAAAGGAAGAGCCTCTCTCAAATTTGTATGTATGTTCATGAGAATTTGTCTACTGCTGCTTCATTTATATGACATAATATTTTCCCTATTGACGAATACCTGGAGCAGCATATGTTACCATTGAAGTTGAAAAAGGAATAGAAGAGGATTGCAGTAGCCAGTAGAGATAATCTTGCGTACTCATGATAGAGGGTTATTCACGTGTGTTTTCCCTGAAAATGAAGTTTTCTTTTTGCGGAATTAAGTTCAACAAACAGGTAATGTTTCAAAAACTTCACATCTAGGTATCTGTCTCTTTGGTACGTTCGTCCGAGAGTGGATCAGAATGTAAACACCCGAGTCATTGGTGTATCTATATTTCATATCTTGATTTTTGTTACATACTTCAGACCCGAAATAACATTGTTATAGGTGAGTCTTTATCTTCCTTTGTATACAGTGAAATAATGGATTCTTGCTCTTCTTATTCTTATTCTATACTTGGATTTTGCCTACAGTGTATTTTTCTCGTCACTGGAGAGAGGGAGTTGTTGGTCAGCATAATTTACAAAAATTTATGGCCTGGTTTGTGTTTCAATTTTCAATTTTTGGATTTTGAGTTTATTTTCATTTTTCTATTTTGAGGGACTTTGGAGTGTGCTGCGTGAACTGCATCAAGGGAAAGCAGACCAAAACCTCACTTTAGTGAATTGTCGACTTGCTGCTGAAAGCTCTTTCTTGCACTAGCCTAGCTAAACAGCTTAACGATGGAATGAAAAGGGACGATCTAACCCATTTGCAAGAAGCTATCTTACTTCCAGAGAGTGAATTCTCTAGGGTAGGAAAAAGAAGCTCTTCTTCCTATTGTCGACTCGGAACGAATGCTAGCATAGTCCAACGGTAGAATCCATATAGAAAGGGTGGTCCTTCCTCAGTAGTTCACGTAAAGAGCTCATCGTCCAATNTATGTTGATCTTTGATCACCCTCAATTCGTAAAAGATAATAGGCTATTGATGACCGTGACCCTATGGAAGAAGTCCATCGGTAGAATCCATATAGATAGGGTGGTCCTTCCTCAGTAGTTCACGTAAAGAGCTCATCGTCCAATCTCCTGGTCCTTGCGGAAAGGAAAAAGAATTTCACACTCTTTCTTTCGGGAAGGAAGGATTAGGGTGTTCTTCACCGAGCTTAGAAAAGAACTCTTCACCATGCTTTGCTTTGGTGGTTTATCTTTTTTTGGTTGCGGTATTAAAGTCTCTGAAATAAAAAAAGAGAAGAATCTTAGTTCAGCATCTCAAGTGATTAGGTGGGGACATGATTCGAACCTGCAATCTTCAGGTCATGAGCTTGATGAGTTGACCAATTACTCTGCCCCGCTTCTTCCCCTTATCCTTATCCTCCTTGGTCCCAACTTTTCCATTATCACCCCCAAAAACCCAAACTCTGCCTTACGTAAAATCTTAGTTCAGCATCTCAAGTGATTAGGTGGGGACATGATTCGAACCTGCAATCTTCAGGTCATGAGCTTGATGAGTTGACCAATTACTCTGCCCCGCTTCTTCCCCTTATCCTTATCCTCCTTGGTCCCAACTTTTCCATTATCACCCCCCAAAAACCCAAACTCTGCCTTACGTAAAGTTGTCAGAGTACGATTAACCTCTATCAGACCCTTCCCCGTCAATCATCGTCTACTTTACCTGGCCCTCCCTCATGCAGCATATGAGCAGATCTTCCCATAATTTGGCAAAAACATCAATTTTTGAAGAGATCACTGGCTCGATCAAGGACCCTCAGCTCTGTTTTAACTTTTAAGATTGCTAATAACACATTTGGTTTGAAATTTTGAAAATTTGTTTTATGATATTTTATTCCATTAAAAGTCATAATTCATGGTTTGTTTGAGTCCCATTTTTTTTAATGCATTTTATAATAATGTTATAATTGAGAATGTATGGTTAAAAAATAAGAAATAATTTGTGTATTATTTTATTGAAGAATATATGGTTAAAATAAAATAAAATCATTGTTCAAAAATACATTTTAATAGAAAATGGGGCTCCCCTTGCTTCCTCTCAAACGGCACATAAATAATAAATTGAGTTCAAAGTATGAGAAATAAAAATAAAAATTAATGATGTGGACTAGGAATATTTTTATTTGTGTTCACTTAATTTTTATTTTTTATTTTTTATTTTTTGTTTTTTGAAGTTTTATTTGTTAGAATTTTTTTAAAAAAATTAATTTTTAAAATTTTATTTAAATGTTTGTTTTCCATATTTTGTGTATTTTCAGAATTTTTACTGAAAACACTAAAAATATCTATATACGATTCAAATTTTACATTATAAGTTTATCATTGTTATTGAACATGCATGCTCAGAAATTTCAGACAGAACACATTTTTGTGTTTTGAAAACATAAATTAAACGCATTCTTAGGGACGGTCCGTTTATTTGTGTTTTAGTTTTGAGTTCATTTTCAATTTTTAATTTGAAAGTCTATTTTAAGATTGTTAAAACGCGTTTGGTTTGTCATTGTGAAAAATTATTTTTCAAAATAAAAAATTAGAAGACACATTTACTTTGAAATTTTGAAAATTATTTTATGACATTTTATTCCATAAAATTTGATTATTCAATAAAAATAGAACAATCTTATGTTAAATATTATCAAGCAATATATACATTTTAAAGTTGATTAATTTTAGAATTTTTTTTCTCGCTACAAAATTAAGATAAAGCAAATAGCAAATTAAGTTCAAAATATAGAAAATAAAAATAAAAATTAATGATGTGTACTGAGAATATTTTTATCTCGGTATAAAATAATGATATAATTATTGATGATTATTAGTGTTATTATGATACATATATAAGTCTTATCAAGTGTAAAAAGTCTGTTTCATTTCAATTGTAACTCTCATTTTGAACCCTATAAATACAGGTTTTGATTATCAATAAAATATACACTTGAGTTTTGACTCTCTATTTATTCTCTATATTTCTTTTTTATTCCTTTAATTTTATAGCACGTTATCAGCATAAAAACTTTAATCTAATTACTATTTTTTTCTTAAAAAAAACTAGTGATTAAAACTCTCTGCACCCAAATTTTCAATTTGCACTCAATTAGAATATTACATGTCTTACACTCAATTTTGAAAATCTCTTATCTGTCGTTTACTTGAATATAAATATGGAATTTGCTCGTATGTCTTGTAATATAATAATTTCTTTAATCCATTAAAATTTTGTTGCATAGTGTTTGTGTAGAAAAAATAATATGTAAGTAAGTGTTGGAATGCATATTCCATTGAATTTCTTTATATCTCATTAACCACTTCAATTGTTAAAAGTAATGATTTATAATGGTTTTAATTGCATATTAAATTAAAGTAAACATTATCATATTATTATGTCACGGAATTAATTATGCAAAAAAACAATATGTGATTATATAAATTAATCAAATATTATTTTATGGTATTGATATATATAATTTGTTATTGTCATATCACAACGTGATTAAATATTTTTTATGTTTGATTATACACTTTAAGTTAATCATGTTGTTGTTCCTGAAAAAATACAACTCTGCGAATAATTAATATTTTACTATAAAACATACTCATGAGGAGTTAATGTTTTTAAATAATATTAATCGATTTCTGGATTAAAACACGAATTATAATTTTCAATATTCCAGAAGAATATTGGTATATTGCTTTTGAAAAAGCATGACTTCTGAGAGCTAATGTTTTGAAATAGTAGTTTATTATTGTCCCTAAGGTTGCACAATATTATAATTAATATTTCGGAAAAATATTACTTGCCCTTAGAGAACAAGAATTATAATTTTCAATAATTCAGAAAAATATTAACATATTACTTTTGAAGTAGTTATAGTAAAGTATAATGTACTCTCGAAATAGCATATTATAATTCTTATTAATATTCTAGTTAGATAATCTCACATAAATAATATTTTTACTCTTGAAGAGTAAATTCTACATAATTTATTACTCTCAACAATCATATGTAATTACTCGCGAAGAGCATGATATTATTATTATTTTGAAACGAAGTACGATTCAAATATTTGAATATTTCAGAAGATATTGTAGAATTGTTTGAATCAAATAATACAAATCAATATTCTTAAAAGAATATTGTGTTGCTCTAGTAATATTTTTGAATAATATTATGTGGTTATTTTTTAAGAATCACAATTTAAACATTATAATTAATTATTGTATTGATCCTAGAGAATTGAAATTTTAATTAAATTGTTTCTAAAAAAAAGCAATAGTTTATTTATATTAATATTCCTAAAGAATATTGGTTTGAAACTCTAGAAGAGTCAATATTGTGTAATATGAATGGATAAACTTACTATTGTTAATAATTTATTCTCCATTAAATAAAAAAGGAAACCTACAAAGTTTGTAATAGTGTTTTTCTAATTGGTACAGTATACTAAATTTTAGTGACAATTTTGATAAATATTGTGTTGAACAAGAAGTTCATTAACTCTTATATTTTATTATTTGGTATGTCCAGTTAAATCGCCATTGGATCAATAATGATGTGAAATTGAGAATTCTAACATTCAATGAAGAACATTGAATCAGAAGTTTCTTCAATCCAATGAATTCCTATATAACATTTGTTATCTTTTATCGAATATTGATCGTCACTAACTAAAATATAGATTGAATTTCCTATATTTCTGAAATTAATTAAGGTGATAAATATGGCACGTCATCCTCCACGTTGAACATCTAGATATTATTTGTATCTAATAGATTTGATACATATACTAGATGATTGTATGGTATTCGCAACTTGAAGTTTACAAAATTACTGCTCAAATTATGAGCATAATTTTCAGATTATGTAATCAAGACTGTATCTCGTTAATGCTAGTGGACATAATTCTAACGTTTTAATAAGTGTTAGTTGAGATGTTAATAAATGATTTAACAATGTTACTTGTTAAACGCCTCCAATTAATTTAATTGAGAGCAAAATACTTCCCATTTTTTGTTTAGGGAACGCTTTGATGCATCATGCCAACATCAAGTTCTCCTTATTATAATTGACTTGTGGTCAAAGCCTGATTTCTTCATCTAATTATTTATAGTGCAATATATGTACAATTAACCCACCACATTGCCCTAAGATGAAAAGAAAAGAACGACGAGAATAAATTTATCATTTGAACCCTTATACCAAACATGTAATATTTTATAATACAGTAAAAATGATTATCAATTTGATTTGACAGTTCTCTCAACATTAGGGAGATGAATTATTGGAAACAATGTGCAAATGCATCAAATCCTTGCAAAAGATCATTCGAATAAGAAGTTCGAAATATAATTTATTTAGATATATTTAATGACCAAAGAGATCAACAATATCTCATCTACCAGCTGTAAATACTCCAAGTCGAATTAACGCCTCGAAGGACAACTAGTTAATATTATTCTTGATAAATTTATGACATATTTGAAACGTGATGATATTTGATTATAATGTGAAAATCACTAAACATAAATAGAGCAATTGGCAAAGATAATCTCATTATAGAGGCATATACCCTTGGTAAATATGTTGAAAATTGAGATATTTCAACAACTTAAGTCACTATGGGAAAAGAAATAGAATTGAAAAAAGAAATGAAATGATGTATTGCATCATATTATGAATAGTGAGTAATCGAGATAAATTCGTTGAAATATATCGATCGAAGTAATGATTGGTTAAATAAAATAACGCGATTATACTAAAATTGAATTTATTCTGGACGTGATCCTAGTAAAATTAAACTTACTACAAAAAATCTGAAATTTCTGGATCTACAGTCTGAATACCTTAAGGTGTATAGTTATGCGAAATGAAAATGGAAAAAATAAATCGTAATGTTAAATGTACGACTCTTTACATAACGAATTTTGCGAGAACTTATATAAATAGATAAGTTATCAAGTGGTGGAAATAATCACAGATCCCTACTTTGTTAGCGTAATAATGCATGAAAATTGATATACATATAATAAATGTGATCATAGTCAACTTATCTTATATAAGTTTAATATTATCCCTAAAGAATTTAATATGTTTGAAGCATAATTCAAACGATATTATTATGAGAGGAGTGAATACACGTTGTACTCTTTTTTCCTTGATCAAAGTTGTCTCATTGGATTTCCTGACAAAGTTTTTAATAAGGCAACGTTTGTGACGTATTCAAAAAAATAATGTACTCTTTTCCTTCATTAAAATTTTTTCCACAAGTTTTTTCAACTAAGGTTTTAACGAGCAATATTCTTTGTGTAATGATATTCTTAACCCACAAGACATTTTCCATCATAATAACCCTTATATGTTCGAGACTCATGAAGAGATCTACAAGTGCTATCTTTCAAATTATCATATTACTATAGTCATCAAAGAATGATAAATATTTCGTATGAAGACGTCGTTATTTGAAGACATTGACATACAAGATATCAATACTGAAGATATTGATATACAAGACATGGATCGTTTGATACAAAAATTGAACTCAAGAGTAGCTGTAATCTTTTTCCTTTGATCAAGTTTTGTCCACTAGATTTTCTTGACAATGTTTTAACGATACAACATTTTATTACTCCAAATTATTTGTACTATTTTTTCGTTTATTAATATTTTTTTTTCATCGATTTTTTGCCAAACAATGTTTCAATGAAATAGCTATTGTATAAATAATTATCAAAGATGGAGCATTGTAAAATAATGAGATAATTATTGGTGATTATTTAGTGTTATCATTATACATAGATAAGTCTTATTTAATGTAGAAAGTTTATTTCATTACAATTGTAACTCTTATTTTGAATCCTATAAATACGAGTCTTGATTATCAATAAATACACACTTGAGTTTTGACTCTCTACTTTTATCTCTATTTATTCTCTTTTATTCCTTTAATTTTATAACATATCTGTATTTATTGAAATAATTTTTTAGAACTTTTATATACATAATCATTAAGAGTTTGAACTATTTTTATTTTTAAAAAAAATTTAATTTTAAATTTTTTATTTAAACACTTATTTTTTATGTTTTGGGTTTTTTGTAGAATTTTCACTAAAAATACTCAAAACGTCAAAAATGAATTTTGAGTTTTATGTTATAAGTTTAACCTTATTCTGGAAAATACATTTTCAGAAAATATCAGACCAAATAAGTTTTTAGTGTTTTGTAAAATTAAAAATTAAAAGGAACTTCAAAATAGCAAACTAAACATACCCTCAATTTTTCTATTTTAATAGCATAACTTTCAGATGTGGCATTGACCCGGACGAAGAGTTGGGTTCAATTGCTAATCTGGTGGTTCGATGGATAAGTCAACTCCTATAAAATATAATAATAATTGTCATTCACTGAATTAATCATAGGTTATTTTACAATCTTTACTCCTAAATTCAAGAAAATGAAAGATTTTCAAGATGAAGTAATAAAAAAAAATCATGTCAGAAAACACAATTTGTTTCCTTTTTTATTTTTCCTCACAATTTACATCAAGAACTTAATAGATACTTGGAAAATAAAACACATTCACTCAATATGATGACATTGTGTGCTCTACATTTACGCTTTTAGCCCCATATCGATAAAACTTAAAATTTTAATTTAAGTCGAAGTCAATAATTAATTTTACCACATATTTTAAATAACTTTTCAATCACATATTTTATCGATTTCTATCAAAATCTACTAAAAATTTTATTTTATTTTCCACCAGCCAAGGACTTGAGATTATATTATACATGAATTATTGACAAAATACAATATAGCACAAAAGGGTATTGTGTAGAGAGAGAGAGAGAATCAATGACAAAATACATAGGACAAAAGGGTGTTGTGGAGAGAGAGAGAGAGAGAGAGAGAGAGAAACTTGCGCCTAAATAGTAAGCGACTATTTAAATTCTAAATAAAATTTTAGATCAATGGTTATTTCATCAAAATCCAACAGATTTTTCAATTTTTTAACTGTATCGATAGTTGACATGCTCTTCAGATTCAAATCATGGGGTTTTCATTAAATCTGTTACGTTCGAGTTTAAAAACTATAACCGAAACTATCAAATTCTCAACCAATCATAGACGAATTTAATACTTTGTAAATAGAAACTTCAAAATAAACATTACTTTTAGAAGAAAGATCATTAGCAGTAAGAAGGGGATGTCAATGAATATCGAAACTAATATCAAGAATCAATAAAACCAATTCAAAATTCACCCAATATCTAAAACAATCCAAGCCAGTACATAAATATTTTATAAATCCCATTTGTGGACGTGCCCAAAACCATCAAAAAAGAAATTTGACATATCATGATTATTGATGGTCATTATTTGGAAAAAATAATGTTTTGAATAATAAATTTTTTAAAATATTTGATTCAAAAGTAGAAAAATTTGAATTTGCGTGCAAAATATTTTATTGTGTAAATAAATAGTTAAAAATGAGTATATAAAAAGAGAAAATTACCCAAAATCCTAGCTTTCAAGTTTACAATTCAAAAATAAGGGGATAAAATTTAAAATTCAAAAATCATGTGGTAATTATCTATTTTTAAATTAATAAAAATAAATTTATTATATTAACTAAATATTCATCATATTTAATATGGACCAACCGTCCACGTATCCCATTCCATGTACTTATCCATGTCATTCAACCCACGTCCCTCTCTCTCTGAAAACCGCGTCTCCCATACTCTCTCTACAACACAAAACCATGTATATCTCTCTCTCTACAACAACACTCGTGTCTCTGTCTTTCTCTACCATTTTCAACCGCACAAGAACTCCAAATCGCCGACATTATCATTGGAGATTCATGTGAAATAGTCATATTACATTTTAGTTTCAATTTAGTATTTAAAATGATTAGAACTCTTAGTGTTGATGTGAATATAAAGGAGAATGATAAAGGAAAGAGGAAAAAAGATGTCGGATGTTCTTTTTCAGCAAAGAAAGTCAAAATGTCGGCCTCTGGAGGGAAATCCATAAAGAAGGTGAAATATGATTTTGTGACCTAATTTGTGAGTTTTGTGATGTATTTTTTTACTAATTTGTGACCTAATTTGGGTATTTTGTGAACTATTTTGGGTATTTTGTAATTTGAAGGGTTTGTGACTTGTTTGGTATATTGTTTGATCGATTACTATTTACGTGATCTGAACATGTTTTCTAAAGTGTGTTGCATTGAATTAGAATATCTGCACCATCATGTTTTAAAATATTATTGTGTTGCTAATTTTTCTGGAATGTAAATGGTAATTGATTATATCTTGTGACATTTAATATGCTCAGAGTGGATAAAAATATTAAAGCACGGACACAAATATGGAACTGATATATGCACTAATACGTATTTGTGACTATCTACTGTTATTTGTTATGTTTTGGAGAATTTGTGACCAAATGTTTATTTGTTAAAGGTCACAATAATATATCTGACATTACGATTGTATAGGACTGGAGCTATTTAATAAAACCAAGAAATTGATTCCCTGGGAAGATCACTATAACACCCATACAAAGTGTCATCACACACTTTGTGACGAAATTTAATGTTGCTCAGAGAAACATTCTGGAAAACACGTGTTTTTTACTATATGTATTGTAGGGAGATAGTAGTGCAGCCACTGTTGATTCACTATATTTTACTACGGGAAGTGAAGCAACCTAACAAGCAGGAAATGTGATTCAATATAAATGGGAGATATATTCGGTTCTCCATGCTGAATTCTGTTTGGTCACTGGATTGCGATATGATGGGGTCGATGGTCGACCGATGTTGGATAAAAAACCGTCTGCAGTGAAGGATACGTATTTCAGGAACTTAAAAGTTGTCACAAATGATGATGTCAAAAGAGTCTTTCTTTCACTGGATGATGCACCAGACCTTGACGTGGTTTAGATTGGGATTATTTATCTTATCACCTCGTATCTATTTGCTACACCCTACCCGAAGGTCGTGGATCAATACATTTTTTCACTTGCACATGATTTTGCTACTCTTAAAATGTTCTCTTGGGGCAGATATGTTTTTGAGACCACATTATCGTCACTAAGGAAGGGATTATCAAATCAAACACTTCACTACAGATTGATGGATTTTTTAGTGGCTTTCCTGGTGTGGCTATATGAGTACATACCTTTACTTGAGGGGAACGTGGCCACACAAATTTGTAAGAAACATCCACGAATTATGAATTGGACTGCGCACAAACATCCTTTAGTGGCAATGTTGGAGGACCGAGTATTTGGAAGTGAGAATGTAAGTTCTTAAATACATTTGAATTGTTATGTAATCATTTGATTATTTATCCATATTTAAAACGACATATGCTCAACTTTTTTCCATTTTATGTCAAACAGGTTATGATAAATAACATTGATCCATCTGAAGTGGAGCTTACAATGACATATATGACAGGTTCTAAATATGAATTTCAGATATATTATGACATGGAATGTGATTGTGACCTGAAGTATGAATATCTTATTAGTAAATTCACATATCTCTTNTACATCCACGAATTATGTATTGGACTGCGCACAAACATCCTTTTGTGGCAATGTTGGAGGACAAAGTGTTTGGAAGTGAGAATGTTAGTTCGTAAATACGTTTCAATTGTTATGTAATCATTTGATTAGTTAATACATATTTAATACATATTTAAAATGATACATGCTCAAATTTTTTCCATCTTATGTCAAACAAGTTATGATAAATGACATTGATCCATCTGAAGTAGAGCTCACGATGCCATACATGACATGTTCTAAATATGAATTTTAGATATATTATAACATGTGACCTGAAGTATGTTACTTGTGACTTTCCTTCATATATATTGTAACCCGATTTGTATTATTGTGCTAACTGATTTCATTGTTTTGTATGTTGGGTACAATCGACAGATGTGCAGTACTCGAAGCCTAAACAACCAAATCAGAACATTATGATCTCTAAAACTCCAGTGGGCAAAAGTGAGTCTACTCCCCCGCTGTCAAATGTACATGTTCAAGATTCAGACGATGATTTTGTCGATCCACCGTCGCAAAAACAGACAAGGACTGCTAGCTCTAGCTCTCCTGCTCAGCCTCATCCTATCTATCATCATGATTGTTCATGTGTCAAAGTAAGTAATTTCATTTTTTACAGACTTAAGAAGCCATTTTATATATAATTATACTAACTACAAAATTTTTCAAGAATGTGGTCGATTGAAGCAGTTGATGGATGAGGAAATAACCAAGCTTCAAGTGGATAACAAAGGGCTGAAAGAGGAGCGTTTGTCAATGAAGTCATAACTGTCTGACATGAATGATAAAATGCATCATTCAAATAGTTTTTTGAAGCTCAATGAGATCATTCGGAGTCAGAATGTGTTGAAAGATGGCTTGAACGACATCAGGTCATCTCTTAAATCTTTTGTTGAATCTGTGTCTGACATTTTACCTTCGATGATAGATGAAGTTCAGACGAAGTTGAGTAGTAAAGATGGTTCAACAGAACAATTGCCAAAAATTGATGATGTGGTTGAAAGAAAGGGCAAGGGTCACATGGAACCTAAGCTAAAAGGTGATAATGTGGTTGAAAAAAAGGACAAATATCATATGGCACCTGAGTCTTCACATTGCTTCCATGAAGACTACGTTCTCCAATCTCCTTCATTTGATCTAGGCGTTAGCTACTCACTGGGTCCTAAAACCTCTGATGATGCATTCTTTGCTAGTCAAGAAGTGCAGGAGCATGTTGATGAGGCTATTGTGCACGTGTTAGAGTCTACTAAATGTTATACCTAAGATGTCAGTTTAACGAAACATTTAGTATTTCATATTATAAATTCAGACTGATTGTCATACACTAATTCAAGAACCTTTCTTTTTATATTTGATCATGAAGATACGCCTGCATCTCCATCATCTGGACTACCTGTGAAGAGAGCACAAAAGCAGTTAAAAACTCTGTAGTCACCTTTTGTAAAGGTTGATCCACATTATGCCGCTACTAGATCAAAATCTACATCTGAAAACGTTGTGTTCCAAATTTATTCGAAGGGAGTTGATAGTACAGACTTGAGTTCATTCCAGAATTGGTTTGACAAAGGATACAAGCCCAAGAACAGGTACATGAAATGTAGATTATAAGTGTTTTTGTGTCAAGTGTGACCTGTCATTATTTGTTTGACGAGTGCATACATGTGTGTACAGGGTAAAGTTCAGTAATGCAGATAATGTGATAAGTCTTCAATTTGTGTGTGGCAATGTTCCTGTTCACCATAAAACTTGGTGGCATACGTTGATCGATTCTAATTCATCATTGAGCAGCACGATACAATATTACCACCATTTTTTACATATGCATAGTAGTTCACATTACTTATGTATGCTCTTTATTATTACAGCACATAGATACATGCTTTCATTACATAAGACAACTTGCCAAGTTTGGTGAAGGTGTCAAGATGAAGGTAACAACTACAGACTGTATATAATAGATTTGACAATCTGGACTTTATACTCCAAATTTGTTCAAGTTTCAAGCATTGTGAATGAGAAGGACGACCTAATCAAAACCATCAATGGTGAACGGTTATCATTTAATATTGCTTGGACAGAAGTTGAATCAGTGTTGATGCCCATTATGCCTACAAATCATGCTCGTTGGATGTTGCAGCAGCTTAACATTAATAACCGTATCGTGTACATATTCAATTCAAGCAACAAATCGTACAAGGATCATAAGGTTCGTGAAGGGGTCTTACCGCTTGTGAAGACTCTTACAAATCTGTTAAAAGTGGTCGGACTCTGGATAGAAACTAATGATGATATGGGTGATACATCCATGGACCTTCATATTAACATTGTCAGTGGTTAACCTCAACAACAAGATGCGTAAGTTTCATTATGGGCATTACTAGTTGTCATTTTACATCAATATTTTGTAGTCACTTGTGGTTTGTCTACGTTAAATATTATAGGCACGATTGTGGTGTTTTTGTCATCAAGTATGCACAGTACTTGTTGCGAATGTCATTTGATGCTGCGAATGTCAGGCTTGAAATTGCAACATTGTTGTTCAAAAATAGACAACTGAGGCAGGTTGGAAGGGAAAAATCAATGTCAGATGATTGAACTACTGTTGATGAAATTATTTTCATGATAGATTATGTTGATAGCTGTTCAAAGTTAGACAAAATAGATGGTTTTATTTATATCATTTAAGTATTTTATGGAGGTAAAAGTTTATATTTGCACGGTCTGAACAGGTTACAAATGATCACAAATGGTCATAATTAGTCATAGTTAATGTCTTACATAATTGCAAGTCACAAATAGAAACAGTTGGTCACAAATGGTCACATATACTTAACATGTATGATTTATACACTTGTGTTAAGTTATGATTTATACATTTGTCATAAATGGTATACACAGAATTGGTCACATCTAGTTGAAGATGACATTCAGACTCTGTTAAAATACTCGAGTCAATTAATTCCAAATTTTATTGATAGTCGGTCAAAGACAATCAGAGACAAACAAAAAACATATAGCTTATTACTGTCTTTTGTGCTAGAAATGGTCACAGATGGTCACAATCAACATAAACAGAGTCATAATCAATGTCTGTTTACACTGCCCTTCCCAAAAACATGTGTGACATCCTGAAACGTAATCTAATCTCTATGCATAAATCTGTCAACTCATATAATCAAAACAATACATAGTTTGACAATAAAATGAAACAATTTGTAATTACAAAGAATATCCTCGTGTAAAAAATAAAAATTACTACGTTAAGCTAAGTTAAGCTATTTGAATTTCTTTGGATCTTATTTGAATTTGTCGTTGCTCTGGTTAAGTTGCACTATGTTCCTGCATGTTCGACGATTGCGACCGGATCACCGCATCTTCCACATTTCACAACTTGTAATTTCTCACAAGCTGACTTTTTCCTCCTCTCAATAGGCCGGCCAGAACTTCTCTTTTCGGTTGAAGCAAGTATAAGTCTACTATTCACATCTTCCAACACACACAATTCTGATTTATTACTTACAGGAAAAATTGTATCTTTGTAGGTATTCAGATATGCATCTCTTGTGTAATACACCGAGTAAAAGTCGTACACATCCAGTTTCAATGTTGCTATCACTGCCAGTGCATGTGGATTTAAAAACATACTTTTTTTCTTTCCCTCGCATACTTTTGCATAGTCGGCATACATTAATGATCAATTCACTAGTAAACGATGACCAATTTAATTTTGTACAGTTGGCATATTTTTTAATTATTGTAGCAGTCTTTGTTAAATTATTCATTAATCACATAAGAGTTTTCCCTTAGCAAATTAAACAAAGTTTAACAAAGTCATTAGTTAAAATTTTTTAAGAACTAAGCCATTAATTGATAGTTATAAATTGATTTCTTGCAAATCAGAATATCCTTCAAGAGGACATGGATTACATTACATGGAAAATACAACATTTTTTAGAAATCTCTATGATCAAGAAACCATACAAGATAAACATTTCTCAACACTTATTCAGTTATTCATTTATTTTCTTCATAGTACACGAGATATCTTTAAGAGGGAAAACAAATCATAATATTTCTTTTCTAATCGATGTTCGACTAGAATTGTCCTTGAAGATATTTAATCACCTTCGCATCAACTTGGAAAGCCTTG
>CAIGRB010067047.1:0-30230 GCA_903798255.1 Fraxinus quadrangulata
TGTTCCATGTATTCATGTTTTTTTAGTGGCATGTTTTAGCCCTTGTTTGTTTCCAATTTTCAGACACTTTTGATTGCTTTTCAAACCGTTGGAAAGACCTGCAGCCGAATTCTTTTCTATATCTATACAGGACCCATTTGCTGGAAAAAAAAAAAAGGGCCAAAAAATCAGTTTTTTGGATTAAAAAAAAGCTTTCCCAAACAAGTCCTTAGTCTGTTAGATTGGACTAGATAGCTGTTGCGTTACATGTATTTCTTTGGTAGTCTTATTATACCGGGTAAGTCTAAATGTTCTACAGGAAAAGGAAATAGAATAATTTATGGTATGTGAACAAAATTAATACGAGAAGTTGTGAAACGACTTGTTGCTTTGGACCGTACAACCTTCTTATAACTCTGCTGAACTCTTAGTCTATGTTTGGGAGAGATTTTACTTTTAAGCCTTGCTTTGGAAGAGATGTATTCTTTAAAAAGGTTATGTTCACTTGAAAAAAAAAATCTCTTATAAAGAAAGTAATAACTTATAAATACAAATTTTGAGTAGAAAAAGTCAATTAGCTATTGTTCCCTAAATTTCTTCTTGTTTAAGATAAGTATACACTACACGAAGTAGACATGTGTTGTCAAGTCGACAACCTCATGTCTATATCACACTGAAAAAAGTTGCTAAAAATACATACGATGTGGTTAAATTCAATTCGTTTATTTTAGCTTAATTTTTATTGTACTTTAATTTTGTTTCGGATAATCATATTTTAATTAATTTCAATGGAATAATTAAATTTTAATTTCATTTCAATGGAAAATTTCCTCTATTGAAATTAACTATATAATAAACAAATAAATAATGATCATCACTCGAAAGTACAATTCTATTAAAATAAATTACCATCATTATTTACCAATTATCACATCATCGATTTTTGTTAATTGTTCCTATGAAATAAGTCTAAACTTAGGTTATATTTTAGCTCCATTTTTGTGAAGAATGAATTTTATAATAGTAATTTTTCAAAAATATGATGTTAAAAAGTTAGGAAGATTTTTGGATATACAATCAAAATTATTTGAGAATATATAGTTGAAAATGAATTTTTGTTTTTTAAATGATGTTTTAGATAACGGGACTCGAACACGATTTAATGAAATAAAAGATTTTATTAATTATCAATATGAATTAAGTACATTTTTAATCATTCGCTCCCGGTTTGGTTTAAATAATTTGTTTTGATAAACTTTATATAATATATGGTTAAAAAATTGAAAATATTATGAAATATTTAATTAAAATTAATTATTTTAAAGTCGGATTATCGATAATTATTAAGTTTCCTATTAGAAATAAATTCATATTTCAATTTCACGAAAATCGGAAAATGACATGTTTTTATACAGGACACGCACTCCCCCAACATAAACCTCACACGATCTCCACTGAGAATGATCCTGAAAACCACCATCCCCACCGCTATAACCACCCTCTCCATCCTTTCTTGCATATCCAAACCCTCAGTTTCCTTTCCCAAATTACCCTCACCCACATCCTTTAATTCCTCCTACACCACTAATCGCCCCTCTATTCTTTTTACCTCCTCAAAAATGAGCTGGCTCAATAAACTCGGATTCGGTGTGCGCAACCCCACTGACTCCCCCGTGGATTCCACTTCCGATTCTTCAATGGCACAGGGACCTGACGACGACGTACCTGCTCCAGGTCAGATGTTCGCGCAATTCGGGGCGGGTTGCTTCTGGGGCGTGGAATTGGCCTTTCAGAGGGTGTCAGGTGTTACCAAGACTGAAGTGGGATACTCCCAGGGGTACTTGCACAATCCCACCTACCAGGGTGTTTGTTCCGGTACCACGAAACATTCGGAGGTGGTTCGGGTCCAGTATGATCCGAAGGAGTGTAGTTATGAGACTCTGCTTGATGTTTTCTGGGCGAGACATGATCCTACAACTCTTAATCGCCAGGTGACTCTTGTTGACTATTGAATTAATATTATTGAGCTTTTCTATCAGATGATTATTGCTTTTGAATTTTGGAGTTTTCTTTTCTATCAAAGAGTTTATTTGATGTTTCAAAATTTGGTTGACTTTTGATGGAAATTTCCTGAAAGAAGATTAATAGAGAATTCCTACTCATAATTATTACTCATCAACCCCATATTGTTAGTTTTAATTGTTTCGCTTCAAATATTTCATAATTAACTGGTTAGCAAAATAGAAAATTAAATTACGATGTTTCCAGCGATAAACAAATATATAGTCATTACTTGTTTTAGGGTCTGGTTGAGATCATTCTTTCCATAATGAATATCCTGTTTTTGCAAACAAGTGCGAAAAATTTTTTCGTCGAAAATAATGGAAAAAGATTAACTACATGCATTGAAAATGGTACAACCAAAAAAAGAAGCTTTTTCCTTGATACTTCACTTCCATGGATGATACAGTTAGTTTTCTATAGCCATGTAGTGGAAATGTTGATAGTCTAATGAGCATCTCCAAAAGGCTTTTTAGGTAAGACTCTCTATTTTAGAGTCTATTTTAGAGAGGGAATTCCTTGAAATTAAGCTCATTTAACTTTCTATTTACAGAGTAGGTTTGGCTCTACCCTCTAATTGTATTTTATAAACATTTGAGTTTAATAAGTTCTTGATTTCAATGCTCCACTTCTTTGATTGTTTAAACCATATTTGATTTTATTGGTAATTGACATCTAAAAGTGCTCTTGTTGAAAGACGCGGGCATACTCCTTCCTTCTAGGGACATTGATCCAAAGCTCAAGTACGTATTAATTAAAAATGAGAGAAAAACAATAAATGTTAATTGAAAAAAAGTAAAAGAAAGAGTTAAGAAAGAGTTTGTTGGAATATGTCAAAGATTCACTTTAAAGATGCTCTATATTATGTATATAGGACGCTCTTCTCTTGAAGATGCCCACTACTATGTGGAATATAAATGTGAAAAAAGAAAAGATCTCTTTAAATCTTGATATGGTAGGTAAAAGATTTTGAAAATTAGTTGGGTGCGTGTGTCCCTAGCATTGTAGGCCTTGTTTTACTGGATTACAGAGTTCAGTCAAATTCCTCTATTTTTGCTCTCTCTGGTCATTTTTATGTTGCATTTTTCAACCACTGATGATTTGGACATGCCTTTTTTTTTTTTCAATAAAGAGAATACATTTAGAGTTCATTTAATTTTTGTGTCACACAACATATTACATACTTGAAATCAATTTCTGAGATGTACAAAGTTCAACAATGTGTAGCATTATATTTCACCGTAGGGTTTTTTTTTTTTTTTTTTGCCAAATGGAAAAGGTGTGCAAGAAAATTGTTGTTGAAATTTTTTTGATAGACATAGAAGTGAACTGTGCCTTCCACTATTTATTTGCAGTGAACAAAGTCTTATTTTGCTGTCTGTCCCATGGAATAAATCTAGGGCAATGGATTTGAGGCCTCAAAGTTTAACCAATTCAACAAGTTTCTTGATTTCATGGCCACAATTCCATGCCTCCAAATGTAGCATTAGTAATTTTTTTGGTTTTCATTTCATGGTAATATAATCACATGAGGATGCCAGATGGCCCAAGTGGACCCATTATTTTTGTTTCATGTCTCATCATTGTACAAAATTTCCAATTCCAAGACATACAATTTTTTAGATGTGGTTATTCTCTTAGATTTGGAAGTTACTTGTATGAGTAATGGATACTTATAAAGTAAAACTCCGTTAAAGTGGGAATGTGGAGGAGTCTTAGCCTATGTTTGGGAAATGTTTATGAACTCTTTGTCAAACCACTTTTTATCCACACATTTCATAGGATCCAGAAGTATTATCTATTTTTCTATCACTTATATCTGTACATTTATAAGCTCTACTGTTTAAACACATCTGAAACATACTATTAGTTAATTAGAATCTTGTTTGATGGTTTAATTAGCGTGCATTGACCCTATCACTACGCACTTCTTTTCATATTCACCTGTACTGCACTTGTTGAGGGATTTTCCAATACTCAGATCTCCGAATATTCAAGCCAGTCAGCAAGCCCAGGTTTTTTGGGTAGCGGGACTGTAACACCATAACTTAGACCTAGGATGACATCTCTTCTTTCTACTCTCGGAATAAGGCAATTCAGTGAACTAGATTCCCCATCTACATTTATCTAGAATTAGAACCCCCACTTTCTCATTACAAAATGAATTTAGTTTTCAGTCAATAATTTAGCATCTGATACATAATATTGATATTATTGCATTATGTTTATTTTAACCATGTCATCATCATCAGAGTCAGGATTACTTCAGTAATTGCTGCTTCTATCGATGTTTCATATTTATTTGGTGTTTATTCTTGCGCTTGTTATTGCCTTGTGGATGTTGAAACTTGAAATCTGCATTTGCCTTAATTGTCTGACCATTTGATTATTTTCTTTTACGGACAAAAAGACTTTATCTCCTTGTGGTTTTCAAATGTGTTGATTCCTTGTTGGTTTCAAAGGGAGCTATTATAGCCCCTTTGGTTTTCAACATCTAAATTTTTTCTGTTGGATCACATCATTTCTCACAATTACATTAATCTATTTTCAACCAACCCTTTCAACCATTTCACTATATCATTTTTCAATGTCCTTTTTTCAACCCATTCACATTTTAATGATGGACACGTTCATAGATGCTTCAACTCTTATCCTGCTCACGATATGTCTGCAAACATTTGCTTCTCTTCATTTTTGACAATCAATCAAATTCCTACTAGAAATGCGGCAAAAACATCAAACTAATTTCACACGCACTGCTCATTACTTCATTTCAAAAATAATGTTTGGATTTGAAACCTTAACAAAATTCCCTGTAAAAGCATTGGCAGAAACTCCAGAAAAACTTCACATTAGACTGTGAAACCCTAGAATTCTTTCTCTCGCTACCCAACTTAATAATGAGCAAGCATGAGAACTAAGGAGCCAGATGAGGTCCGATTTATTGCTCATATTATTATATTCACAGTTAGGGATTGACAGTGAGGTCAGTTGTAGGGAAAACTACATTGGCGATACATTTTGGAAACCACTAGGAAAAAAGTGCCTTAAGCTTGCTTTTAAGCGATGCATACTAATGACTCTTGTGCGTTTTATAGGGGAATGATGTGGGAACTCAATATAGATCCGGAATTTACTTCTACACACCTGAACAAGAGAAGGAAGCACTTGAGTCGAGGGATAAACAGCAAAAGCTTTTGAACAGGAAGATCATAACTGAGATTCTACTTGCCAAGAAATTTTATAGGGCCGAAGAGTATCACCAGCAATATCTTGAAAAGGGTGGACGGTTTGGTTCCAAACAATTGGCTGACAAAGGTTGCAATGATCCCATTCGGTGCTATGGCTAGAGTTTCCTATTTTTGTACTGAACAATATTGTCAACAGATTGAATTTGTACTTCCTGAATAAATTTTTTCTTTCACTTCGTGTATCGGAGGTATATGAAAGTTCTTAGGATGGATCACTCATGAATTTAATATTAGTACTAAGATCTTAAATTAGATTGTTGCAGTTCTGGGAATTTTTCTGGCTACCCGGTTTGTTGCTTAACTGGATGTATGTTACCTAATCGTCTCACGGGAAGTGTGTGTGTTTTTCCATGTTCAATTCATGACGTGTGATGCTGGGAAATTCCTGTCTGAGTTCGACAACTGAGCTTCCACATTTTTCGTTCTGCACGTCATCTTAATCCAGTTTAAAAGGAAAAGGGAAGTATGTTGCGTTTTGTTGGTACTTCGTACTATGCAAGTATTTAGAAGAGATGAGATATCTGTATAGTCAGTTGCTTCTTAGGAATTCGTTCTTCAGAAAAATGATTTCTTATATTGTTATGAGACCGGGTTTGGTAACTTTTGACATTTGTGATAAATATTTGTAGATATATGTACGAACCAAACTGTCCAAAAATGAGTGGCATATTCAAACTTGAATGCTAAAAGAAAGTGAAAGTATGCAAATGTTTGGATATGCAATCATTAATTGAACCAGTTTACTACATTCAATTGTGAGATGGACAAAGTTCAAATGCTCATAGAACTTTGGGTGCTATGCTTGTCAAATTTGACTTTTGATTATACCAGTAAAGCGCTAGCATTCATATCGAGCTCCCATCATGAGCATCGACCCAAATGACAAAATTATTTGGTGAATAATCAAACAAGATTATGGATTAACTGAAGTGCTAATTGTTGTTGATGTGTGGGCCCATCTTCATTAATGTAGTAATGATCAAGATTTGAAGATGGTGGGAAGTGTAGAGGAGGAGAGTGTTGCAGGATCTCTGTTTGAATATAACAGCAATATGTATGGAATGTTTGGGGTGTAACATTTAATTGGAACCCTAATCCAAACAAGAAATCCACTTCAAGCAGGTTCATTTCTTCTGTGCTGATTCCTCCTACTTTGGCATAGTATGCATTGTTGTAAAATCTGCATGAAGCCAAAAAAAAAAAAAGATTATCATGCCGAAATTGGATGTGATCGATAGAGAATGACGTTCCGGCATGTTCAGTAAGCCGACTGAATAAAAATTGGACATAATTGAAGAAGAAATAGAAATTAAGGTTTTTTTTTTTTTTGGGTCATACATTAGGTTTGTTGGTCAGTACTTTTGATTCAATTGAGTCATTCAATCAAACTACGTTAACTTGCTAAAACGAAAATAAATCTAACTCTTTTCGTTTGTCAAGTTAGCAAAGTTTGATAAAATGACTTGATAGTGACTCAATTAATATGAAATGAAGTTCATTAGTCACCTAAAATACAAGTTCAATGGCCCAATAAATTCATACATAGCCAAATTATGATTGATAGATTAGGATTGAACACCAACTAATGCATTTCATATTATATTCATTTCTTGAAATAGAAGACATGGTGATACAAGGAGAGGAAGAAATAGACTCGCGGCCAACCACTATCATTATGTACTTATTTTGACTTCCCCTACTTCTTTGTGAGGCATGTTAAACTTGATAATAATTTTTCGAGTTGTCAAAAAATAATAATAATAAAGGATCGGTCGAGAAAGCTATATATATATATATTCATGTAAAACTCCGTATGCTTTGGACTTCTGACATTGTTCAACACTTACATGATTAGGGTTGGCTTCGAAAATTCGTATGAATTTAATTCTTAAAGAACGAGAGATACAATAATTATTCGAGAAGGTGTCTTATTCGATGTATACATTTATATGCCATATGCTTTAAATTTTGAACATTGTTCCACCCAGACAAGGGACACCAAATTTTAGGTGTCTTTGTCTAGTGGAACATGATTGAGTTTCACGCAATTAGCTAAAAATAAGAAAAATTTCACGTGTTCAAAATTTGTTTTGTTTTAAAATACCAGCCTTGAATGACACATTTTACATAAATTTATTTAAACTAATTTTTTTGGTTTTTACTTTTAAAATTTATTTTGACCTCATTCAACGCAGATCACAATTCTGAGGGGGAGTGGGGTGGAGCATTTTTTGCCCAAACATTGAATGTGAGAAACTCAACACATAAAAGAAATTTAAAATAAATAAATAATTTAGCTTGAAAATAGAAAATATCTTTTACTGAAATTACAAAACTTGGTCCCACCATTGGGAAAAACGTCAACGATGCAACTATAACATCACTATCAATTTATACGAATAGATAAATTCTATGCTGAATTGAGTTGCATTCTACTCGAGAAAACTCGAATAGTGAAAGTGACTCATTTAAGAAAATTCCTAGAGGCACCCATTGCTTGGGGTCTCGGAATCTAGTAGGATCGAACGAAAAGCATAAAAATTCCTACGTAACATTGGAAGTGTTGTAGTACTCACAAGCAACAATTTTTTTCTAACTTCTTTTTATTCTTTAATCCTATCAATAATATTGTCTTAAAACTAGTGAACCAAGGGATAAAAAAATAAAAAGAAGCAGTCTTTTTAACAAAAATACTAATTTTCATCAAATTTTAGGAGACTAAAGCATTAAAAAAAAAAAAAAAAAAAAACTTACATATCATCCATAAACTTTGCAGAAACCAGAACACTTGTAATAAGCAGCCGATGAACATTGAAAGAATTTATAGGCAACAATGGCTGCTTCTTAGCGAACCGGTCGAGATAAATGTATGCTGTGATATAGCAAGAAGGGCTACAATATGCATACTTGAATATCCTCTGCAAGTAGTCATTGACAGAAATTGTAGGCCTTGTCAAGCCATGGAAGATGGAGATTTTCTGCGAGTCGAGATGGCGAAAAACGTCGTTCGTTTCAGCTACTCTTTGAAGAAGGGAAGATAGGAATGTAATGACTTTAGGAATTTCTTGAGAATTCTCAAAGTCTGCCATTGATGGATGCTTTGCTAGCTGACAACAAGTATTTGGTGGTTTTTTAATGGCTATTGTAAGTGAAAATTGTGTAAGACGAATATGATGTGAAAGGAACTTATGTGTGTTTGTGCACTTATATAGGAATGCGATTGACCCGGAAAATTAATGGGGTTGGAATTGAGCTGGTAATTGCATTGACAATTGTAATTATATTCCTAATTTCTAGTGACCTTGCATTCTAGTGATATGGAATTCAGCTAAAAATAAAAATTTAAGTGAAAATCAATAATTAATTTTAACCGTACATTTAAATGGGACATATAACGTTTCAATTATACATTCCATTATTATTATTATTTTATCAAATTTACTGAAAATCGAATTTTTATCTGAACCAAAGAGGAGCTTAAATCTTTCTTTCAGGTTATCGATAATATATTTGTTCTCACTAATATTCCGTTATAGTGAAAGGATGTGACACATATGACATAGATGTCTTTATTTAAATCTCAATGGGAGCATTCTCTACTAGGAATTAGTTGGATCAAATCTTGAATTCAGTCAAAGTAGGCAATTATTAACTGAGGTGTATCCATAATCAAGATGATGTCTAGAGGTGTTGAAAAACAATGAGCGGGCACATAATGAAATTGAGGAAAAAGACTGAAGAAGTTGTCACAGCTTAGAAAAAATGTTAGTGGTTATACCATAAAATTGAACTTAAGTAAAAGTTTGGTATCGATTTTTCTTAGAAAGGAAGAAAGGGGTAAAAAGTTAGTGGTTTTGTGATCATACGAGGAGATTTAAAGTTAAATGGACATTAAATTAGTTAAAACAGTTGTTTTAATCGGTTACATGTTTTTTAGCACAAAGTACACTTCAGAACTTAATGATCACAATTTAAATATTAAATTAACCAATTTATGGCCAACCAACAAATCGAGATCGAGTGTATCAAATGTAAACGAAAAATGTGATTTAAAACGTGTTTTTTTATTGGACTTGAATTATATAAATTATTTTTTAATCAGCATATCGACTAGTATTAAAGAATTTTTACAAGTAAGACGGTTATCGTCCCTTTACTGACGTCTACCATACTTGTACTATTATTCTCCTCTCTAGCTAGTCAAATGAGGACGTTCACTTTTCCTTCGAGAGAATATACAACACAAAAGAATGCACCCCATCTCACTTTGAAATGTAAACAATTAATGCAATGAATTTCGGTGATAATGCATGGAAAGAAGAAGAAATTAGAGTTGAGTGAGTTTGGCTCTCTTCGAAATGCTCTTACCTTTTTTACCAATAAAATTTATTTTTTGCAAAAGTAAAGGAACTTTTGAATTCAATCAAACATGCACTAAGTTAAATTCATCACATACATACATTTATTTAATGAACCCTTTCAATTCCATCGTTTCACGTTAATAATCTAAACTATAGTCGAAGGGTCCTAAATAGAATTTATACATAGATCTTTGTCTAGATATGTACATCAAAAGATATTGGTAAATTTTAATACTTCAATACCTTGAATGCGTTCATAGTAGCTTTCATGTTACAACTTACAACAATACTTACTACGTTTAATCTTGAACATAAGGTTATTGCTTTTAGGACGAGTTGCGCATAAACACAAATTCATTTATGAGATGGCTGGATATGGCGTTCACATGTACATTGTAAATAACTTTTTACGACTTGCAATGCATGCAATAAAAAGCAAATTATGTTGTAGTGTGTAGCACTACTCGACAATCTCTATCAACAAGGAATGTGGCCGACCATCCCCTAGCCACTCTATTTTTCAATCTATATAAATAGTGACGTCATCCTTAATCGCGTTATCATGCACCCTACTAAAATTAAATCTCATTTTTCCTTAAAACACTATCTTAACTGTGAGAATGCAACAAGTAAACCATATATACAAGTAGTCAAGTACACACAACTTCTATTGAAGTGTAATACATAGGCGACACTTCAATTGCGGGCAACCATAATTTAGTGAGCTTTAGTTACACTCAAACTTTTTCCATAAGCGACAATCAACCATCAATAATCACCTAAATATATATTTAATGATTACTACATCATATATTTTATGATAATAGTTTCATAAAAGCACTTGAAATATTTCTTCCAAAGGGCACTTATTGGAGTAAGATTAAGTTTTTTTCAAATCATCATGGAAACTATATATATCTTAATATAGAAACGCTTCGTTTTAAATATTTACATATATGTTATTCCACGTCCTACTTTGATGAGACAATATAAGCTTTTGATTAAAAAAAAAAAAGCAAATTTTGATGAAAGTTTATGAAATGTATGACTGAGAATTAAGTTGCAGTCATATCAAATATGTGGTTAAAATTAATTATTGATTTTAATTTCAAATTTTTGACTTTTTAAGATATATTAAACAAAAACTTAAATCTTTTGATAAAAAAACAAATATATATATAACCTCATCGAGCATCAAAACAAGTTATCGTTATTTTTTTTCATCGAACACCTTTAGTTTGGCCAAAACAAATGATGATGATGATGATGATGATGATATATATATATATATCATCATCATCATCATCATCATCATTTGTTTTGGCCAAACTAAAGGTGTTCGATGAAAAAAANAGGATGAATTTGGTTAACCACCAAATTAAATATCGGTAATTAAATTCCTAACTTTAGGTAATGCTATAATTATTTGGTAACTTGCGATTGCGCCCAAGGAAATAATAAACATGGAGTGAATTTCACCAAAATGATAATTGATTTTCATAAGAAACCACATTGCTTGATATCTTGACGATAATATAACACACTAAAGTGTACAAAATCACACAAATAATAATCTAAGACGATTTGTTTAGAATATTGAATTAATTGAACATAAATTTTTTTTTTTTGTTGGGGAAAAGAAATATACATGAGTGGTTTCTCTACTACTTAACTATTAGTGTTTTGGAGTCGAACGTGTTAAAGTTATCTTAAAATTTTAAAATATCAATATTTAAAAAAAAAATCCACAACAAACTTCTCTTCGATTACGTCTACTCATGTGAGCCCAGTTACAATTTTATGCCTCTTTCAAATAGTTGCTAGAAGATAAGAATAGTAGTGTACAACGAGTTGCATTTTATCATAATGTAGCAAGAAAAAGTGTAATACAAAATCGAATATTTATTTCTCCATTGAAGTTTTTTATTCACGAAGTTGGCACCTTGTAAATAAATCACCAAATGTTGATGAAATATTATTATAAATTAGATTAGGACAAAACAAGATTTTGGTAAAAATATTGATTGGCAATGAGTGGCAATCCTCTAACATTATAAAATATTATGACTTGTAATCTTGTATATATATGGTTCAAATGTCTATTAAACATGGATACGAGGTAAGAATTACAAGTTGGTCCAATAGGATTTTAACACGTTTTATATGTATTATATACATACACTTGTATATAGTGAGAGAGTGAAAGATGGTTGAGAGAGAAAATCTTGATTTGTGCTACACACGTTAGGAAGGTATGGTTGCATGTCGTTCACTAAATCAAATAGCAGTAAAAATATTATATTTCAATTGTTTGGTGGAATATTCTGATTATAGGTTTTCCATGTTTTGGACATTGTTTCTTTTAGATTCATGAAATGAATATGTAGAGAAATTCACAAAATGAACCATTTATATAGTTGTAATTACACTTCCATACCATATTTTATAAATTTATATTTTTGCATATTACATTTTGTATAATAACTGCACATTTTATTGAAAAATTTACAAATATATCATTATAAGTTAAAACGAACAAAATTAATTTAACTTAATGATAAATCACATCCTATGTATTACGTTATATTAGGGCTCAACATGGTTCGGAGAATCGAACCAAAATTTTGGGTATTTAATAAATGGAACCGTCGAGTCCAAATATAATTATGGAGCTATTCGGGTTTGGTTCTGTATCATAATTAATTTTTTTTAACATTTGCAATAATACTACATAAATACAACTAATAACACGTTCATTCTTATTTTCGATGGACAGTTGGAGAGGGAAAGTTGGATTCGGTAGTCGGTGGCTTCAATTTGGGCATGTAGATGTAGATTTTTAATTTATCAAATGATTTGGGGTTAGTGGATCTATGCTTATTGAATGAAAGTATAAAATTGGAAAGGGAAGTATAAAAATTTAAAAAGGCCAAAATGTTGGGCTAACAATGAAATTAATAATTGGGCCAAAATTGTTTTTTAAAAAATTGAATTTCGAAATTGGGTTGGGCTGGGCTGGGCTGAGCTAGTAAGACATGGACTATGCATGGGAGTTAGAGCATAATTCACTAAATTAGTTAATTTGCTAAATTGATTAGAAAAAATTAAAATAAATATTTAGATTCAGTTCTTATTCGATTTTTCGGTTCTTGGTCTAGAACCGAGAATCGAACCAAACCCATCGATTCTCGATTCAAATATCAATTCGGGTATTTAACTTATGAAGAACTGCCCGATTTGATTCAGTTCGAGAGTTTTGTCCAGTCCTACGTTATATAACGTTTTGCAACTAATATTTCTATTTATTGATTATTCATTACATGTTTTTAATTTCTTTAAAAGATGTCTTTATTATAAGATTTATTTATATTATTTTCTAAACTCCCACGTCAAATCTATAAAAAGTAATTGTAATAAATTGATAAAATAATAAAAATTTAGAAAATACTTAATTTGAGTTTTCCAACGTTGTAAAAACAAATAAATTTCTTAATTGTTATATTCTAATTAACAAGATTTGGTAAGTGAATAAAAAATGAAAACAATCAATTAAGTTGTGATAATTTTACAACTTAAAGAACCGTTAAGAATGCATGTGGAATTTATTTGTAATTATTGTGGACAATGTTATTTTATTTTTCTGCGAGAACGTTTCATAGAAGAGAATAATTTATAGCTATAACCAACAAAAATTGAAAATGTGTAATTTTGTGTAGACAAAAGAAAATGAAAAAAATATTATGTACATTATGCAGCAAGAAGACTCGGCGGCAAAGTTTAAATTCATCGAGGAATAGATGAACGAGAAACAAAAAAATTAATTTTTTAAGATGAAAATGAAATAGTAATTGAATTTTTGGATAACAAAAAAAATATTTGAAAATTGGTATCTAATAATGTAATACAAAGATTTTTATTTGTTATTTTAATTATTGATATTTTAGTCTAATTAACTTTTTTAATTAAAAAGAATTATTATTATTATTTTTGTAATAATTTTTTTTTTCTTCTATCATATTGTAAATTGAAATATGTGCAGTGTAAATTTAGAAAAAAAGGGCATGTAAAATGAAAATACTCCCTAAACAGAGGGTGGATTTTGTAAATATTCCTACCAAAAATCATTTCTAGAAAGTTTATTATTAAACCACTTGTGTTTGGCTCCTGTTTATATTGAAGGATCTACAACTACAAGTGCTATTCATTTATTCTTCACATATTTTTATTAATTTATAATTTAAATTATTTATAAACACTATTGGAAAGATGCAGGAGATCCACCAAAGGGAAATGGGGATGAAAAACCTTGAACCAAACCAGAAATAAAGTACACAAATCAAGAATCAATGGAGATAACAAAGAAAGATAAAAATAGAGATGAAAATAAGGCCCAAACACGAAAACGTTGTCTTAAAACTATATTTGCACCATCTCGGATTTGAAAATAATGCTTAAAGAGATTATGGCAAATTGTTTGCAAGATTAATGAAGCCTTGTAAATGATTTAATACTTAAATACTAGTGAAAATTCTCCAAAACTTGAAGAACACAAAATGGAAATTTTGAATATGTAAGAAGAGATATTTGATTTCAATGATGCGTGGAATAAAGGAATAAAATATGTTTCTAAGATTAATTATCATCATCTTACCTTTGAATATTGATCACCCATATATAGGTATCAATAGTCTTCCACGAAATGATGCCAAAATCAATTGAAAAGCTATCAAAATTCAAATAGTAATGGCTATAAGCGCCTAACTGGTTGTTCTATGCAACCGCATAGAACAATCCTATGCGGTTGCATAGAACAACCAGTTGCAAGGATTAAAATCCCTGCAACGGCCTATGTAACCGCAAGCCTCCTTATCCTATGCGGTTGCATAATAAAGGCCTTCAGTTGATATTTTATTCCACATTAATCTACAAACCATAATTTATCAATTTTGAATAATATTTCCATAAATCCCCCATTTGTTCAAAATTTTAAGAAATCTCATATTCAAAATATACAATACTTATGCATAAGAATTAGATATCTTTCGATTTGAATCTGATCATAATGTTATTCAAACAAGGTAAAGTCGAAATTAAAGATAGCATGAAAGCTTTGAACTAATGATTTCATATGACAATACCCGTAAGAACACACACACAAGTATCACGTGTCTTCAAGTTCCTCAATCTCGCTTAGCGTTATTATGGCATTGCGCTTATTATTTTCAACAAACTTTAAAGAGAGAAACTCTAACACTTTATTGTGGCGGCACAACTTCGAAGTTTATCTAGGTGAAATTCTTCCAATATCTTTGTTACTTTTAGAGATACTTGTACTTAATAATGAACTTCATTAAGAGTTTAAAGCACAACCTTCACTTCAGTAACAACCAGCATTATTTTAACTAGAATAGAGTTATTGCTGATTACATAATACTGAAATTATCCATATATCAAATGACTTGTTGTTATTATTTGAACCCGTTGATTACTTTTTGAGTAATGACATGTATGGTTGCTATCATTGATGGACTTTAGTTCAAGAGTTTCAACAACATTCTACTCGAAGTAGATGTCACTAAATCTCTATTAGAGATTTAGTTAATGGATTTGCTAAGTTCTCTATTGACTTTACATAATTTAGGGAAATTATTCAACTCTTGATTAATTTTCTTATGTAGTCATGTCTTAAATTCATATGTCTAGACTTTTCATTATATACCTCATTGTATGCTTTTACTAATGTGGCTTGACTATCACACATAATAGATATCAAAGATGTATTTTTCGGTCCCAAAGGTATCTCATAAAGTAGATCCTTAAGCTACTCAACTTCTTTCCCGGTTTCTAATAGTACTACAAATTCAGATTCCATAGTTGAGTGTGTTATCTATGTTTGCTTCTTCGATTTTCAAGAAACAGCACCACCTCCAAGAGTAAGCACTCAACTAGAAGTGGATTTACTTTCACCCATGCTAGATATCCAACTAGCATCTGTAAATCTTTCCATTACAGTCAAGAATTTAGTGTATTGTAGATCTAAGTTCTTGGTTTTCTTTAAATATCCAATAACTCTTCCAATGGCCTTCCAATTATCATTGCTCGGATTACTAGTAAAACTACTAAGTTTACTAATTACAAATGTTATATCAGATCTTGTGCCTTAAACAGCATACATAAGACTCCCAATAGTACTTGTATACTCTAATTGAGCAATTTCTCTTCCATAATTCTTTATTAGCTTTGAACTTTGATCAAGAGAGGTACTACATTCTTTTAAGTTCAAATGTTTGAACTTATCTATCACACTCTCGGTATAGTGTGATTAACTTAAATGATAACCCCCACTAGTTTTAGTAACATTAATATCCAAAATGGTATCTACTTTTCCAAGATCCTTCATCTTGAATATGGAAGTTAGAAACCTTTATGTTTCTTTTATTCCATCCATGTGATTACTCATAATCAATATGTCATCAACATATAAACAAATAAATATCACATAATCAATAATACTCTAGAATGTAATTCTCACATTTGGAGAGAACCCAACATCCTGCCACATCAGCATGTGGGCAGTCTTATTATGCCCACTGTAGGCAGGAGAACAATTCCATTAAAACCAAATGATATAATAGCTAAGTCAAATTTCCCATATCATTTATTAGGTGCTTGTTTCAATTCATATAATGACTTAACTAATTTACACCCCTTATGTTCATTTTCGGGTAAAACAAACCCTTCAGGTTATTCCATATAAACCTCCCCATCGAGATCCACATTCAAGAATGCCGTTTTAACATCTGTTTGATGAACATGCAAGCCATATATTGAAACTAATGTGAATAATATCCTAATTGATGTTATTCTAGCTACCAATGCATATTCCTTCCTTTTGTCCATAACCTTTAACTACTAGTCTAGCCTTAAATGTATGGAGAGAACCATCAACATTGTACTTTTTCCTGAACACCCATTTACACTAATAGGTTTGAATCTGATTAGTAAATCGACAAGTTCTCAAGTATTGTTAGACATTATTGAATCAATTTCATCCTTAACTGCATCTTTCCAAAAAATGCTATCTCGAGAATTCATGGCTTCTCTATAAGTTTTAGGATCGATTTCCACTTGTAGAACAAAAGAAGTTGTTCTTACAACATTATTCTCATTTCCTTTTACTAAGTAGAACAAAATAAGTTGAGAGTCAATTTTATCCGGTCCTAAAAACTTTTCAATTCGAGTTCTTTTACCCCTTCGAGTTTCACTCGATTCATTAACATTTTTAAAAGATGTTTCATCTTGTGTTCCAATAGAACTAGGAATTTCTTTATTAATTCCTCTTAATTGATTATTCGAAGATAGTAAATTCTCAAAGAGCTCTACATCGTTGAATTCAATAATCACATTGGACTTCAAAATCAATATCTATAATATGTGCTATTGCTAGCATATCCAACAAAAGCACATTTAATGCCTCTTGGATCTAACTTGGTCCTGTCAGAGTTCGTGTTCTTGCAATACGCAAAACACCACATTCCATGTTTGGTTTTCTCCATTTCCACAATTCATAAGGAGAAACCTTAATAAATTTAGAAGGAACGTATTTAATATTCTACATGCACTCAACAACGCTTCACCCCATATATTAAATGGCAACTTAGCATAAATTCACATGTCATTTATCATTTCAACTAAAGTTCTATTTTTCCTTTCAGCCAAACCATTTTGTTCGAGTGTCCTAGGTGCAGAACATTGATGAACTATACCTTGTTGTTTACAAAATGAGTTAAAATCACTAGAAAAATACTCACCTCCTTTATCATTTCTTAGAGTCTTTATTTTCTTACTATAGTGATTTTCTACTTTATTTTTATATACTTTAAACATATCAAATGCTTCATGTTTATACTTCATTAAATAAATATACGTATATCTAGAATCATCATCAATAAAAGAAATGAAATACATATTACCACCTCTAGTTAACATGCATTTAATTCACATATATCGGTATGAATTAATTCTAAAATACTAGAAGTCCTATTAACAATTGGATAAGGCTTCTTAATCATTTTAGGTTCTGTACATGTTTTACACTTTTATACACTATTTTCATTATATGATATCATGTCACATTTCAACATTTTTTTTCATAGTACTTTTTATCTATGTGACTTAATCTAGCATGTCATAATGAAAATGAGTCAACAATATAAGTAAAGTCAACTCGATTCAGTTCTTTATATTAAAATTTTTATAAAAATAAAATATTAAACTATTTTTCAGATAAAAATGGATAAAATAGAGTTAAAATTACTTAACATAAATACAATTCAATGTGCAAGATCAATTAATAAAGGCATAAAATGGATAAATTATTAAACACAATATCAACTGTAAAATTTGGATAAAAAATTAATTATTAAGAAATTTATATAACAATATATATTAAAAAATGTACGTAGTATTTATAATAAGATTATTTTCAATAATCTTCAAGGAAAATATCTTGATTCTGATGATTGACCACTTTGAAAACAACGAAAAATTTAAGTTTTTATAAGAGATTGAACTAAAATTTTTATAAAATTATTTATATTTAAATATTGATTATCCCTTAAGTTTTAATGTAAAAGAAAGAAGGCGAAGTGTATGGAGAAACAAATTTGACCGTGAGATAATTTAAGGGACTAATGTTCAAATATCTTGTACATATTTGTACAATATACAAACAAAAAAGAACTAGGAAAAACCAAATTCACTATTACTTCTTTTAGGTAATCTCAAAATCGATCCATTTCATAAAGGACCTGGAACCGAACCGGCCGATTCTATCCTATTCTCGTGCGGTTGCACCGATTTTGGGAAAAAAAAAATGCCCACTCCTAATTGATACCATGTATATAAAGGTCATTGTTATATTCAATATACACTTACGTTTTAAGTTTATTATTTTTGTTCTGTAGTTCTTTCATTTCCTCTTAAATCTTGTTTTGTGGGGATTCAAATAACATTTTTAGTAGATTTTGATAAAATTTGATGAAATGTGTGGTGGAAAAGTTGTGTATTTCATAAAATGTGTTATTAAAATTAGTTATTGACTTTGATTTAGATTAAAATTTAAATTTTAATTTTTATTAAGCATGGGCTTAATTTTATAACACGACTTATTATTTTGTAGTTTCAAGCTAAACATTTGATAAAATACTTCATTTGCATCATATCTTCATGATATTAATGCTATTTCAATTTCCCTTTATATTTCTATAAAGAACCAACCCAGATATTCATATTTCAGATAAAATTGGACATTATTCTTGGGCCTCTAACTAACCAAATCAAGATATCTCCCTTCGTTAAAATTCTATCATAAAATGTGAGTAATACTTTTCTGCTCATAATGATTAGACTTGATTCTGAAAACCTTTATTGACTTCATAATTATTTTGACTAACATTTTATAACCGATAATCCAATAAATTTGTGGCATACAACGTAGCACAAGTATATATGTGTAAATTGGATGATGTTTTTTTAAGTTATACAAGATAATAAATGCATATTGTTCGACGTGTAATACATTAGACAACTAGTGACATTCACTGCAACATCTAGCAAGTGAACCATGCTCCCAGGATGTAATACAAGCTCCAAGTGACATATTAATTACCCATGCTTACTTTTACCGCCATAAGTTGGTGGTGGACAATCTTTGTCGTCATTTTTACCAACACTGCTTTCGCCTCTGGGACTCATCTTTGGAGCATCACTGCTACCATAACCAAAGCCAAATCCAAACCCTGACCTGGTCCCTGAACCCCAAGAAGACCCACTAGAAGACCTACTTGAGCCAGATCCGTACCCCCATCCACCTTCTGGGCTCGATCCCCATCCCCAACTATAATCTGAAGTCGGACTATGGGCGGATCCACTACCTTCCATGTTGGTTGCCCCACTAGGACCCAGGGACATTTTTGATGAATCTCTCTTCTGCCCACTATCATCTCCACCCACGTTGAAAGTCCTGGGATGACACGAGATCAAGGAAAGCAGAACGAGGGAAAACTGGAAAATGTTGGGATGCATTTCTAATAGTCGAAAGGTGAAAGTTGGCCAACTTTTATGCAATTGATTGCTTTATATAGTGCATTCTTCGTGGGTATTTATCAGTATTTGGGCTTTGATCCGAGGACCCGTGAAGCTAACCAACCAGGAGAAAAAGGGGGATTTTGTATTCAAAATGTCTACCTTCACACATGATTTACACCATCACCTTCCGAAACCATAATAATAATAATAATAATAATAATAAAGTATAACTTTCAACAGCATATGGACCCACAAAGTAAATATCTAGAAAAGAACAAATTAGACGTTCAATTAATAACAAGTGCGACATCGCTTGATGATCTTGAAATTAAATATGTAAATATTTATATAGATCTTCATTTTATAACTGGCGATATAGAGTTCTCATTTTGTCTTGAAATTAAGAGGATATCAAGTTAAGTTTCAAGTACTTTGATTTGATTTTAGAATTTAATGATATACCAAGTTCTTAATCTTTCAACAACTTTACGAGCGTTTTTAGTAGCAATAATAATGTATAACATCAGTTTTAAAATCATTTTGAAAATTATACTTCAATATCTGAATTTCGACTTTGATACAAGTATTTATAAATAAAATTTAGAACACCTTTGCATAGAGTTGTTTTGTGGACATAACTTCGCAACCCCAACAATATGTGGTGGCACTAACTCTTGAAACATGTATGTATATATAATATATTCATTGCATTTGCCCAAAAATTTAGATATTCCACGTGAATGCATTGAAGCCAATGCTATACAAATTTCCCTTTTTTTATTGGTGCTGAAACTGAAATTATAGTGTGAATTTGATATGTAGATGATCATAACTTTTGGGTGCTAAAACTCAGAATTTCGATCATGTTATTAATTAAACATGTTTGCTCGTCCCATCAAGCTCCACATTGACAAGTGGCCACCAATTCCATGCCAACACAGGCAGCAACCTATGTGTTTTTGCTAAATTTCGAAACAATTATTAATTTTGCCAGTCTTTGTTGTATAATACTTCAACATGTTCAATATACAAAAACAATATATCATCAGAAGTTCCTCAAACAACCTATTTTTCCACTTGTTAACATTTTTTTATGAGAAAATGTGTTTGTCAAATATATCTTCGTGCAAACAAGGATAGATACATGGTACACATTCCAAATATAAACAACAACTGAGCAAAGGATCATTACATAACAAAGGAAATTAAGACAGTAGATGAACGTGAAATAATTGTTTAGCTATCTTATTTAAAAGTTTAAATACTTAAAAGTCAAGGTCTAGCTCAAGTGGTAAGAGTAAAACATTACTAGGTCTTTGACTTGGGTTCAAGCTTACTTTGAGGAGTTAAGGGTGAATTTAAAAATAAAATAAAATGAAATAAATAAATTAAAAAATATGATGATTTATTTAAATTTATTTTTCAACATTGTGCTCATATGCGTTAGACCAATATGCCATCAAAAACTAATTTTTAAACCTATTGTAAATTTATATTAAATTTCATGTTATTTATGCATATTTATAATTTTGGTTGATAATTGGAGTTTAATCTGATTAATAGGTTAACTTATTAGGATAAGGAGCTTAATTCTCTTATAAACTCATTATTTACCTCATATGTAGATTTTATTCGCACTTTCTCTACAATCTTGAAGACGAAGTACCACATAATCATACCTACTTCAAGCAACCAATCTATCGGTCCCCTTCCTTAAATAAGAAAAGGATAAAATGTTCTACCAAAGTTCAATTCTTACATTAGGCCAAGGCCAACACCTTGTGTGGGGTGCAACCTCCTTTCAGAGTCGACCACATGTTTTTTTGGGCCCTTATGGTTATGTGGAGTCCACACATTTTACATTTTTTATGGCAAAAGGACAATTCAGCGTCGACTATAATTTTTAGGTTATACAACCAAATCTTCATGGGGATTGAATTCGCCAACCCTTGTAAACGAGTCTACGCCTTTTTTTGGCTACAAATGGGGATTCATCTTAAGCGTCCGCATGACTAGGTTATACAACCAAATCTTCATGGGGATTGAATTCGCCAACCCTTGTAAACGAGTCTACGCCTTTGTTTGGCTGCAAATGGGGATTCATCTTAAGCTTCTGTATGACTAAGTTTGGCACCCATCATTGATGCCATTTGTTTAGAATTGAGATCTTATCCAAAGATGTTGGCATATTACATGTAGTACCCTAATTCCCTTGTATAGATGTAACTAACTCGAACATAAAAAGTACCTAAGAACACGAGAAAACCCGTTAGAGTCAAAATATCAACAAAATGATCATCAACATCAGGAATCTATTATTTTGGGCTCAGAATAACATTGTACCCTTATGTACAAAGTGAAAAATCCACATAATCGTAACCTTAATATAGAATGAATGAATGAATGAATAAATAGATGCAGCTACTACAATTGACCAAGAACAACCAATCCGATTTCAACTCTAAACCTCTAATCGAAGAATCATACAGACTCAATATGCACAGATTTACCCACAAAAACTAAAGATTTAATGGTTACATAAATTAAACGAAATAGGAATGAGAAGAGATACATAGAGAGAGAACCCAGAAGCTTCTGGCAGAAATCAGATAAAAAAATCCAACCAGGGCAACTACTCAAGCCACTTAAATACATGCCTTCATCACAGAGGAGCACACATGTCCTCCTTATTTGGTCTCCGGTTTGGGCTTGTTTCGTTTTGTGTTATCAGGCAATGGCATATACTAGCAAGTGGGCTTAGCCCAATTTCATCATAGCCCATGGACTGAACCATTTATATGGAATCACAATCCAATTAATCTCTGCCTAGATGCCAATGATCAAAATAAAAAATGAAAAAACAACTTTTTATTGCACTTAATATCAGTTTCTCCATGATCATCAGCACTAAGTTAATTGTACCTGTAACATCACAAAGATTACTCTGTATCAATTCTTAGAATTTGTAAATGTGATTTAAACTTGTAGGGAGAAAGTACCTTGGTTCTCATGTCAGCGGGATTAAATTGAGTGGGATTTTTTTTCAAGTAATATAGATTCCTTTTGAATTATGTCTCTAATGAGCACCCAATATTTATGTCTTTAGTTATGTCATGAAAAATAAGGTTTTTACATAAATGGATGACATTTTGACTATCAGAATAAATTACTAGAGGGTTTACCAATTCATTTAATTTACACAACAAACCTTTGAGCCATAAAGATTCTTTAATGGTTTCAGTAGAAACTACATATTCTGCTTTTGTGGTAAATAAGGCAACCGTAGACTGCAATTGATACTTCCAACTTATACAAGTATCATACAAAGTAAACATATAAGTTCTTGTTGATTTTCTGTTATCTTTATTATCAGCATAATCAGAATCTATATATTCTCTCAAGATAACCTCCTCTTTACAAGGTTTAAAACACAAACCTAAATTAGCAAATTCTTTTTAGTATCTCAATAACCATTTTAAAGCAGTCCAATGTTCAGGATCATAATTTGCCATAAACCTACTCAAAGTACTTATAACATGGGCAACATCAAGTCTATTACACACCATAAGATACATTACTGACCCTACAACATTAGCATATGGAACTTTTTGCATGTATTTAATATCAAACTCATCATGAGGACATTGATCTTTACTCAGTTTAAAATGACATGCAAGAGGCAAGATAACATCTGGATTCATACATAGCAAACTTACATAACACATTTTTCACATATTGAGGATGTGTTAAAATAAGGGTCTGTTGGGATCTATTCGTTTTATTGTCCATTTCTAAAATTATTCTAGCATGACCTAAATCTTTTATTTCAAGTTCAACACTTAAAACTCTTTTAATGTCATTATTATTTACTATTTTGGCCTATCAACAACATATCATCAACATACAAAAGTAGATAAACAATCATATATTTATTATCATTCTTTTTAAAATAAAGGTAATGATCAAAGGAACTTGTTATAAAGCCAACATATGACACAAAGTTATCAAATCTCTTGTACTATTGTCTAGATGATTGTTTTAGACCATATAAAGATCTTTTAAAAGACAAACATGATTAGATCTTTTAGTATCAATGAAACCCTGTGGCTGACTCATATAGATTGTCTCATCTAAGTCACCATATAAGATGATAGTTTTAACATCCATTTGTTCAAATTCTAAGTCATATTGAGCAACTAAAGCGAACTTGACTCTTATTGTAGTATATTTAACAACATGGGAGAATATCTCATTGTAATCAATGTTAGGTTTTTGAGTAAATCTCCTAGCCACTAATCTAGCCTTAAATCTAAGGGGCTGTTTAGAAGAATTTTCCTCAATAATACTATAAATCCATTTACATTCTATTAAAGACTTATTCTTAGGTTTAGGAACTAGCTTCCAAGTATTGTTCTTCAAAAGGGACCTCATTTCTTCTTCTATAGCAAGTTGCTACTCTTTAGAGAGCTGACAACTTACAACCTTCTTATAAGACTGTGGCTTTTTAAAGGCCAAATCTTGATATGATAGGACAACAAGGGATAGATAATCACTCATTCTAAAAGATTCTCTTACCTCCCTTCTAGCCTTATCCCTGACTAGTTGATGATCACCTAAATGATTCTTCAAATTACTAATAGATTCTTGAACACTACTTTCACTAGGTTCATGTGAATCTGAAACATCATCACTATCTTCACCAATTTCATTTCCAACCCAATCCTCATTAATGAGTTCAAGGGAGAACCCCAACTCCACTTGTAGCCTGGCCCTTTCCTCTTTTTCACTCTCAGAGACATCATTTGAGACCCTTTCACTCAGACAAGGCATCTTAATCTCATTAAAGGTCACATTTCTACTGGTTATCATCTTAAATCCTTTATTATCTCTCACCCAAAGTTTGTACCCTTTCACCCCTTCAGGGTAATCCATGAAAACACATTTATGGGACCTAGGTTCCAATTTTCACAAACTTTGGTGAGAGTAGGTAGCATAGCCAAAAGTTCTCAAGGAAGTATAATCAACCAGTTTACCTTACCATACCTCCTTAAGTATTTTCCCATCTAAAGAATTAGTAGGAGTTCTATTCACAATCTATACATCTATCATAATAGCCTCACCCCATAACACTTTAGGAACATCTGAACTTATCATCATGCATCTTACCTTATTAAATGGTCAAATTCATCCTTTCAGCAACACCATTTTGTTGGGGGTATATGAAATAGCTTTATGCCTTAGGATCTCAACATCTTTACAAAGTTGATCAAATTCAACATTCCAAAATTCTAGACCAAGCTTATCAAGTTATAAGTCCAAAAGTTTTATGGATCTCAGTTGAAGCTCTTACAAAAAAAATATTAATGGCCCCAACCTACTTCAAGTTCCACATTGCTGCCTCTTTTTTCAAGTGACAATGCCTCTACAATGATTGGTACACTTGCTTGGGCCATCCAACTACCACCATAATCATTTAATTTTGGAAAAATACATAATTACTAGACAATAAGAATCACATTTCATAACTAACAATCTTATAAAATAGTTGCAAAAATCATATGATAAATCAAATAAAATAATATATATAATATAAAGATAATATTATCTAAATTAGGATACAATATAGTTTAAAATAGATCCTAAAAATTAGCAACTATTTATCACTATCCTCTCACAATCAAATTTTAAATTTCTCTTTCTATATTCTCCCGATTTCCAAAATCACTAAAATTTCTTCTTATATTTTCAATTTCAGGCCACAATCAACGTATGAAGTCACAATACTGTTACCAGCACTAGAAAATGCACTTCAATTTCTACATTGGGGTTTACATATGGGTTTTGTAGAAATAACAGTAATTCAAATAATAATGGTGATGAAATTAAGGGTGATTTTTATTTTTATGATATCGAGATGCTCAATGGATGCGTCCAGATAGATAGTGAGGCTATTGACTGTATATTTCATATTTCATAATTTATAAACTTATTTTTGTATTTCATAAAATCTCAGCATGATTGTGACCTATTGAATGTGTGTTTTGTGATGTATGTAACTAGGTTTTATTTAACAGAGATTGTTTATGACTAGATATGTATAAGTTGTTATTGTTTGTGACTATGTCTGTGTAAGTTATTGTTATTTATGACCAGACTTATGTTATCTATGACTAACTGTGATCAAATTTGTCTTCGGTGTGACTATATGTTACTAGGTCAATCTAAATTGTGACTGTATGTGACTAAGTAACTGTTAATTTAGTCACATACAGTAACAATTAAGACAAATATAGTCATAGACAATCACAATTAAGATAAATTTGATCATAGCCGATCACAATTAACTCATGTGGTCATAGTTAACATATAAATGGTCATAAACTCACATACAATCACAGAACAGGTGAGAATTCCTCAAATCCACACCACCACCACTTCCACCTTGAATTCACCATCATCTCCACCTCCAACCCATTAGCATCATCATTTACACCTTCACCTAACATCTGCATTCATACAACACCACTTCTATCTCTACCTCCACACTATCGAACTGATCTATTACAGGTAAGACTACATCGTCGTCGATATTGCCCAAACCAGTGGTGAGGGTTGGATGAAGGCGGACATACATGGATGGATAAATACCGCGACGTGAACTTCTCGACACAAATCTTTGCAGTTTCCCTAATTAACCCCTTTCACATTTGGAAAGATTTGGGAAGATTTTATTTAAGGCATTTGTGAAGATAAAGATTTATTATGCCAACAGTGAATTCCTTTGGTAAGATTTCAATTTAAGTTATAGGATAGTGGGATGGGGTCTGACATGTGGGATGGGATCATGATTTAATTATGTATTAATTAATTTAATTAATCTTCATTATCACCAGAATTTTGAAATTAAAACTAATCCTCCTTTTTTTGAATGGTATACTTTATATGTAGGATTTTGGGTAGGGCTATATAAGTTTGGGTTGGTTTTTAAGTTCCATTGGGTTGGGTTGAATTGAAAATCAAATTTGAGATTGGTTGGATTGGGTTTCGTGTTATGAATTAAAACGCAACCCAACCAAACCCAATAAATTAAAAATATATATTTAAAATTTAAATAAATAAATAGACACAATGGTAAAGATAAGAGAAGGATTTGTAATTTATCGTCCATTTTTCTACATAAACTAATTGTCATGAATACTATGCACAAATGCAAAATTATTTAACGATAAAATAAAAATTAAGGACATAATGATGAAATGAATGAATTCCAAAAAATTGTGAAATCATAATTTTAAATCTATTTATACATTATTACTTGGAAAGAATTCCTTATATAAGTGATAAAAAAAAACATTTTCAAGTAATTTCAAACTTTAAAAAATTGTCTAACTTCAACAAAGATAATCGAATTCAATTTTATTGGGCCGAAGCCCAAACCGACCAATCCAACCCCAATCGACCCAAACTTGATTGGTTTAGGTTGTGTTGGTGATGTGAATCCAACCAAGAATTGATCTTGGGAACCTACGAACAAGATGGAATCAACTCAAGAAAGATGGAAATCACGTTGCGCAAAGATCAACCCGACCCGTATCAAGAATCGAGATTACGCATAAGAAATCCTATCCCTTGATTACCCGGAACAAGAACCGTGAAAAAAGGATTGCGAAACCTTTTGATAAGTTCAAATTAGAACTTTAAACCACTGAGAACATGGAGAACTAAAAATCTCAAATTTAATTTAATTCTCTCAAAATAATCAAAGTCTAAGTTACAATGAAATATGAAAACTTATTTATACTAAAGTATGAAAAAACCCTAGAATCTAGTTTAAACCGGAAATTGTTCGAAAATATTGCAAGAATCATAATAGAAAAGAAATTCTAACTAATTAAGGTAATTTGCGAAAAAATAAAATCCTCATCCAAAATTTGGTCTATGCGATCGCATAGGACATTCTCATGCGGTCGCATAGACCACATGAATTGCCAGGTTTTGCTTGGGGGTTGCCACCATACGACCACATTGTTTGAGACACTATGCGGTCGCATAGTGTCACCCTTTAGCCTCCAACTTCGTGTTCTTGATTCGAACATCTTCCAACCCCTTTTGGTCCTCGACTCCAACATGAAATTTGTCCGTCAGCTTGTCAACTTCGTCCCCATGATCTTCGTGGCTCGACCAATTGATTAAATGGATTCCTTGTCTCGATTCGAACCTCAATTCATCCCCGAACTCAACATTGACTCCTTCTCAACGTACTTTGATCCTTCGCCCGCTTGATGCCTCCTTGGGATCACATCATACCCTCTCCCTTCGAAAGGATTCGACCTCGAATTCGAACCTGCACCAAACAAAGCAATGTTAGCAACGTCGAAATTGTTAAATATTATAGACTTATCTAGCAGAAGTAAACTATAGCCTTAATTCTCGATCAAAGCAATGGAATGACATGGTCTATCTCTCCTAGGATGTAGTTTGGACCTCTTTTGAGTTCATATCCACCCTGTACGTATCATCACCCGTGTCTCATAAATTCCAACACTATCATCACCCGTGTCTCACAAATTCCAACACTATCACCAATAGATGAAAACGTTAAATTGAACAAGATTAGTGACTTAGAATCATTTGTCAAATTGGAATGCAGAACGTGATTAGTAGACTTTAAACTCACTCCTAACACACTCCATAATTCCAACCTAGGATAGGTAATACTGTTGTGATTAAAATAAAAGCATTCATGCACCCAGTCAACAATAATGCATTCTAATTGCCTAGCATATATGATTAATTCCCTATGACATGCTAGAAGTTCGCATGTAGTAAATGCATATCATAAACAAACAAGAAATTTTCCATAAACGCAAGCTCACAGTCTAATCTAAGTATAGGGATTTGATACGTCACCATGATGTGGTCACTTACATCCTCCTTGTTACTCACCAAATTTTTTATTTACAATACATGGATAGTTAAGGTATGGCGCACCACGAATTATTTTGCCATGGACTGATTCCTTGACATCCTACAAAAGAAAATTATCCAAATTTGGGAGGGGATTGTTAGNCCAACCTAGGATAGGTAATACTGTTGTGATTAAAATAAAAGCATTCATGCACCCAGTCAACAATAAAGCATTCTAATTGCCTAGCATATAAGATTAATTCCCTATGACATGCTAGAAGTTCGCATGTAGTAAATGCATATCATAAACAAACAAGAAATTTTCCATAAACGCAAGCTCACAGTCTAATCTAAGTATAGGGATTTGATACGTCACCATGATGTGGTCACTTACATCCTCCTTGTTACTCACCAAATTTTTTATTTACAATACATGGATAGTTAAGGTATGGCGCACCACGAATTATTTTGCCATGGACTGATTCCTTGACATCCTACAAAAGAAAATTATCCAAATTTGGGAGGGGATTGTTAGTTCTCACTAATACCCTTTCACACTCGACTTTTCTTGCATATAAGCTTACTTGGGAATTTTCTCTTCCCTAGGATTTTCTCTATCTTTTCTCTCGTGTGTGGCTTTACTCCTTTTCTGTCACTCTCAACTACCTTACTTTCTTCTCTCTTACTCTTCTTTTTTCGCTCTTTATTTTTATTATCTCGCTTTCTTTTCAATTTCAGTTGGTCCTCATAGACGTGCTGTGGTGTGAAAGGCACAAGAGTAATTGTTTTTCCACCCATCACACAGCAGTACTGATTTGCAAACCCTTCATGTTTTACTCTCCTATCATACTGCCATGACCTTTCCAACAGTAGATGCCCCGTATGCATTGGAACCACATCACACAACACCTCATCAGTATATCGCCCAATGCTGAAATTTACCAATGCCCTCTTGGTAACCCGTATTTTCCCACAATTATTCAGCAACTCCAATTTGTAAGGTTGTGGATGCCTCATAGGAGGTAACACCAATCTTCTACAAGGGTCGTGCTAGCTACATTTGTACAACTCTGATGGTCTATAATCAAACTGCAAACCTTATTTTTAATGTGACGCCTAGTATGAATCAAATTCTCCCGTTGTTGCTCCTCATCATCCACCTTCATTTGTGTAGTAAGAGCACGCATCACCACTAATGACTCCATAATCGGGGACTCCACACAAGTTTCACCTTTAACATCCTCCAACTCAGGCATACTGTCACTCCCACTCCCATCATCCGACTCAATCTCTCCATTTTCCCAAAGAATCATCACCCGTCGGTTTGGACACTGTGAAGTTATATGCCCCGAACCCAAACACTTGAAACATTTAATATCCCTAGACCTACCAGCTGGATTTTCAATGTTTGGTTTAGTTTTATTCACCTCCTCCTTAACCTTAATACTTCAACCTTTCCCGTGGTCTCTAACCGATCATTCCTATCACCACTACTGCATTTGGGTTCCATAGTAAACCTAGCTATCCCTTTTCGTCTAAGTTGCCTTTCCACCTTCATAACCACGTGCACCAAGTCCTCCAA
>CAIGRB010067047.1:32264-63519 GCA_903798255.1 Fraxinus quadrangulata
TTTTTTTTTTGTCCTGTTTACTTCTAACCATCACGAAGTGTTAAGACTTTTTTTTCAGCAGTACGTCGTGAATAGTAACGACGTGAACAGTAAAAAAAATTTCAATAAACAACTGAATATAATCTAGAGGCAAAACAAACAATAAAATTACACGAAAAAGAATGACTCAAACAAGAACAATAAAAACTAATTTTTTTTTGAACAGTACGATGAATAGTAACGTGAAAAGTAATTTTTCTTTGACTCAAACAATAAGAATAATTGACAGAAAGTAAAGGATAGATGACTTGAATTCTAGAGCCAAACTCTAATACCAATTGATGTAAACCCAACCAAGAATTGATCTTGGAAACCCACGAACAAGATGGAACCAACCCAAGAAAGCTAGAAATCACGTCGCGCAAAGATCAACCCGACCCCTTGTTCGACCTGTATCAAGAACCAAGATTACGCATAAGAAATTCGACCCGTTGATTACCCGGAACAAGAACAATGAACTGGGAACGCTACAAAAGGATTGCGAAACCTTTTGATAAGTTCAAATTAGAACTTTAAACCACCAAGAACATGGAAGAATAAAACTCTCAAATTTAATTTAATTCTCTCAAAATAATCAAAGTCTAAGTTACAATGAAATATGAAAACCTATTTATACTAAGTATGAAAAAAATCCTAGAATCTAGTTTAAACCGGAAATAGTTCGAAAATATTGCAAGAATCATAATAGAAAATGAATTCTAACTAATTAAGGTAATTCGTGAAAAAATAAAATCCTCGCCCAAAATTTGGTCTATGAGACCGCATAGGGCATTATCATGCGGTCGCATAAACCACATGAATTGCCACATTCTACTTGCGGGTTGCCACCATGCGACCGCATGGTTTGAGATACTATGCGGTCGCATAGTGTCACCCTTTAGCCTCCAACTTCGTGTTCTTGATTCGAACATCTTCCAACCCCTTTTGGTCCTCGACTCCAACATGAAATTTGTCCATTGGCTTGTCAACTACGTCCCCGTGATCTTCATGGCTCTACCAATTGATTGAATGGCTTCCTTGTCTCGATTCAAACCTCGATTCGTCCCCAAACTCAACCTTGACTCATTCTCAACATACTCTGATCCTTCGCCCGCTTGATGCCTCATTGGGATCACATCAATTGGGTTTAAACCAATAATTGGGTTGGGTTGGACTTGTTTGATTTTCGATCAAACTAATCGCGTTAAGTTGGATTTGGGTTGGGAAAAAATCTATCCAACCCAACCCAAGCCCACCCCTAGTTTTGGGTAATTTTTGCTTTTATTTCTTCTAATGAGAAGTGTGTGTCCATCAATAAACATTACAATTTTTCTTGTAATGCATACAAGTGCACGAAATGACATATACGACTCCTTCCATCCCATAAAAATATGCTTGTCTCTTTTTTTTTCACATATTAAGAAAATGTTTTAATCATAGTTGAAAATATAAATTTTTCTTATATTGTTTCTAATATACCCCTATATTAAATAATTTTATAAATAGAAATAGTTTGTATTTGTTGATAAAAATGCACATTTAATATGGATGTATTAGAAAATTCAAAAATGCTTATAATTTGGAATAGATGAAAAAGAAAAGAAAACATATCTTTATAGGATGGAAGGAGTATCATTTTTGTTTTGTCATTTACTATTATGGACCGTTTGAGGTCTTTAATTATGATGTATGGTGTTCTCTAGTTATTTCTTTTGATGATAAAAATTCTCTATCATTTTCATTGATCACTTTAGTAAGTATTTTGTCAGGATTTGTCTCAATACCTTGTTGGTTTATCATGAATTTCATAAATTTTTCGGATGTGACCCGCAAAAGTACATTTCAATGGATTGAGCTTCATTTGATACTTTCATAGTAGACAAAAGGCTTTCTCCAAATGTTTTAAATGACTTTCAGCTCGAAGGCTTTTAATGAGCATATTATCGATGTATACTTTTATTGTCGTGCCTATTTTATCCACGAATATTTTTTTTACTAGTCTTTGATAAGTGACTCGAATATTTTTTTAATTCAGATGACATTATCTTGTAACAATATAGTCCACAATCTATTACAAAGATAGTGTATTCTTTGTCAGATCTATGCATAGGGATCTAATTATACCCTGAATACGTATCCATGAAACTTAGTGGTTCATATCCTATAGTTGCATCTACCAGTTGATCAGTTCCGGGGAGTGAAAAGCTGTATTTGAGACATGCTTTATTTAAGTCTATAAATCTTAGCAAGTTTGCCATTTTTCATTACCTTTTGGAACTAGTACTGGATTATATACCCAGACATGACATTGAGCTTAACGGATAAAATCGTTTTTTAACAACCTGTCAACTTCGCTTTTTAGAGCTTCATATTTCCCAGCACTCGTTGGTCGCCTCCTTTACATTTTAAGCCTTACCTTCGACTGATTTCCAGTGAATGGCAAGCCACTTTAGGATCTATACCTACCATATCAGCATGATTCCAAGCAAACACATCCAGGTTTGCTTTTAAAAAGTCTTTAAATAGGTTTTTATAGGTTCGTTCAACTCTTTGCCAACTTTCAAAGTTTTAGTTGCATTTTCTGGATTGATAGTAAAACTCTCTAGTTCTTCGATTGCTGTCGCTTCAGGCATACAGTAAGTTATGCGATGCTCGCCTGACTCATCAACCTCGAGTTTTTTTCGATATTACACATTTCACTATAGCAGTTACGTTTTCCTAAGGAGTTCGTGGGGCTGTTTCTTGTAAATCGCTAAGATACACGACTCCCTAATTATACTTTATAGAAGCTTCACCTTTATTAGTAGAGAACTTAACACACAACTCGTGAAGTAAAATTGTTATGTTTGCCTTCCTCTTGGCAGATTGTCCCAGGATTCCGGCATATAAATAGATCTTTCATTAAAAATATAGAAATTCATGTCCTTGGTATGCCTGAGGCTCTTCTCCTAACTTCACTAACAGAGTGGTTGTGGCTGTCTATAAGGGATTTGAATGCCTCTTATGAAATTGTAAGGCTCCGACGTAGGAATCCATGGATTATATGTTTGCATTCGTTCGATAACATTTATGTATAGAACATTTATCGAATTTTTATTGTCCAAGAGCATATGGTTAAAAGTTTTATTTGGCTATCACTGCAGAGATTATAGATTTTACCTAATTTTGCGAGATCCTAAGGATTCATATTTGCCGGCAAACTTATCCTTCGTGGTGCCGATCTCTCCATTCTCATTTGAGATTGAACAGTGACAGCTTTGCTACTTCCTTCGAATTCTCTCTTTTTCTTTTAAATTTTTCATGTCTTTTTTGCACTACCACTGTCATCGGGATTCTTTGGTAGGAAATTTCTTGTCGACCTTACTGTCTCTATTTTAGTATGATCTGACTTTGTTTCGTTCATCTCTTCACAAATTTTGACGATTTTCTAATTCCAAACAGCAGGATCATGGTTATCTTTATCCTAGATTCTCACAACGGTGCCAATTTGTTGATATCAGAATTATAATCAATAAATTTCTCTCACTTAGTCAAGATTTTCTTCTCATAATCTTACTATTCCTGATGCTCAGAAGGAGCGAGAGGAGAAATGACTATTTGGGAAGTGGATATTCAGATTTTCACGCCTCTTTCCTTTTGGGTGGGACTATTTATAGATTTCTTCTAGAGCTTTGAAGGTAAGTGCGTGTTTTTAAGTTAATGACAAGTGGCGATCATTTAATGGCTGACTTCTAACTAATTAGATCATATGCTCACATTTTATTTACCAGTTTACATCTCCTTGATTCATTGACTTTTAAGTCATTCTTCGACTCTTTATTCATGTATGCCTTGTTAGCGGTTTCTGTTGACACGAAATATGATGGAAACAATTCGCCACATTTGGTTGTGAGCTTTTATTCTTCTTAAATGCTCACTTTTGCTCGTATGTTTAGTACTTCTTAATTAGGTTCAAATGAGTTCCCATCTTACTCTTCAGAATTTGTTCATTGTTTAACAGTTAATCACAGTCGTCCTTGACACATCCTCATTCGATTCAACATGCACGGCTCCATCTTCCCCAGTATCTATTACTGTCTAGCCATTACCCCATGTGCCCCATTCTAGCTCTAGTCTCTCACCACCCACTGCAATCATTCTGAGGCACAGAAGAAAAAGCAAGCACGCCTATAATGATGTGACATCTCGAAATGAAACAATCCTCAAAGTCGAGATAGCTATAAAGAATAAAACAAAGCAAATCCTTCCATTTGTCCATGCCAAAAAACAATAATTTTATGCTAACATGAGAGAAAGCTCACATCTACAAACCAACCAAAAGTTCAATCTTAGCTCGACTCTTGTTCCCTAACCTAAGGTTGAACCCCACTTCCTCCAAGCTTGCATTTTAAAAATCCAGCACAGCGCCATGCAACGTTAGCTAAAAATTTGATACTCTAATACACAATGGCACATGGACTATAGTTCCTCCAGCATTCTCTTTAAACATTGTAGGTTGCTAATGGGTTTCCCTAATTAAACCTTAAGGCTCTGCTGACTGATTCAAGGCCCATACAACATCATGGAGCAAACTATTCGAAGATATTTAGCTTATGTTTGACTCTTTTTAAATTAAAATTCTTTATTTCGCATCCTCATTTTTAACCATATATTCACACAATAAAATATTTTGCATGTAAACCTAATACTTTTTTCTACTTTTTAACCAAATATTCTCCAAAAAATCACTGTGCAAAACATCATTTTCCTAATTTCTCTTTATAATGGCATCAAACAAGGGTTTAGCCCGTTAATTAAACCCATAACCATTTGCCTTGTCCCAAGTATTGCTCTTGCTTAAAAATGGTCTATATGTCAACTCAATGTTAACAATGTCTTTCTCCATTGCATGTTGAATGGTGATGTCTATATTGCTCAACTTCCGGATTTGATGATCAAACTCATCCAACCCATGTTTATCATTTGCATAAGGCTCTTTATGGTCTCAAGTTGGCCTATCGCACGTGGTAATATATCAGTTCTAGTTTTGCATCTAGTGCAGTAATGTGAATATATAGGAGTTTTCAATGTGCAAGACGTGTAAAGAATATATGGTCCATAAAACATTTGAACCCAATTACTTGGCCCTTTATTTTTAAGTCCAAGTCTAGTATTGAAGGTGGAGTTGTCAGATGTATTAAAAATTAGTCCCCTTATTAACTCGGAAACGATAAGGAATAAACTATCAAGTGTCAAAAAATTGAATCCAAGCCTCCGTGTGGTAAGAATTTATAAACATTTTTATTTATAAATGAATAAAATTGTGGAAAAATTCATATATGCCTCAATATAAAATAAAATTTCACACTTTACTATATAATGGTAAATACAATTACAATTACTAATCATAATGATAATTATCTTTAGAAATACTAACTTCTATAATTATATCTCACACCATATTTTGTAATTGGTAAATTTTGAATTCAGTAAATATCACGCTTTCAATTAATGCATATTCCAAATCAGAGATAAATTTGAAATTAAAGTAGGAGAGATGCACACATATGTGGCAGACAACGTAAGGCGAATCCTCATTTTCCAATTGTATCAATCAAGACATACCTCTTTGGTGGCAGTCGCTGGAGAAATTTTCATATTTCGAATGACAACGTAATATCAATAATATTTTTTATGAAATGCAGTTCGACACATTTCCGAGAAGATATATTCTCTTTTTCTGTATGTTTTAAGTGTAATAAATGATTTTTGTGTTTTGAAATGTTACATAGGTAGTTTTGATTGTGTGGACTTGTAATAAAGAATCTGAATTGTCACTAATAATGGTGTCTTCTACAATAATTTGTCGTCGAGATAGGATTTGAAAATCTGCATGAGTGGTATAGTTAGGTTGTATCTGTGTCTGCAATGTGTCAACACTTCTCCCAAAAAAAAATGTTTGGCATTTGGTCTTCTCACAACATGATTTTGATTCTGCATATGATGATTTTATAATGTTAATTTATAAAATATTCGACTATGTTCTGTCTCCCTGGATGTGTTATACAATTAAAAAAATTCGATTTCGCATTTGTGATGATGATGATGATGATGATAATAATAATAATAATAATAATAATAATAATAATAATAATAATAATAATAATAAAGAATGTTTGATTTAATCAAATAAAATGACTAATCAAGTTAGTGTCTTATATGTGAAATGTAGGAGAACATTGGCTTCCAGAAGTGGTCGAGATGTATGACGTGCATATGTAACTGTTTTCAACTAGATGGTGTTCCATGTTATTATAATTAGCGGTAATCGATGAGGAGGGAAAGAAGCCTTACAACAAATGCTCATGTTACAACATGAAGGACGCCTATGTGGACATCTACGTCGATGGCATTGTTCCATTAGGGGGTCACGAACACTTGACGCATCTTAAGAATGGAGGTTGTACTAACATCCTCCCACCTAAATCAAAGAGACCAACGGGTCGATCAAAGAATTCTAGGAGGCGCACAAAGCTCGAGTCCATCAATTCGATCACGTGTGGACATTGTGGAGGGAAAGGTCATAGTAAAAGAACTTGTAAGAAACCTTTCCCGCTGTGCCATGTAAGAAAACGAAAGTGTGAATCAGATATCAATTATGTTAATATGTAATCCTTTTACATATTTGATCCTTATGCCACTACGAAATATATGTAATCATTCTACATTATGATTTATATATAATCCTTTTACATCTTCACTATATTTGCTTATATATGATTTCGAAATAAAATGCTGTTAAATTTCAATTTAAGCATCTATGTGTCTTAGTTGTGATTAATCAGAAGATTTATAATTCACATACTTATTGTTTTAGCTGTCCATACAGAGCTATGGCATAACTTGGACCATTTGCATTCGGGTTGGGACTTTATGTCAAGGGCCACAGTTACCTCTCTGAACTGTATGGAAAGTAGCAGGATGAAGGAATTACTTAATCAAAGAGTTCTAATGTCTTCTCAATAAATACTCAAGTTTTTTCCCAGTTTTTCAGGTAGGAGCCTCTAAGAAATTGGCAAACTATTACACTGAGTTTATTGCTTCTAAAAAACCGATTTCAGCTTATTTTGTTTATATCTTATAATTAAGTCACTTGTCTCCTTAGTTCTCATTGTTATGTGCACTATATTTTTATGTGCATGTGCAGGAGAGTGGCACTTTGATCAGATGGTCCTCCATGCAGTTGATGACAGACATATATCAGAAGAATTCAACAATATTTTAGATAATAAATTATAGCATCTTGTAGTATGGTTGGATTTGCACCAGTTCACTTGAACACCATAGTTTAACATTCCATTGGGATTCAGGCAAAATTGACACTATAGAGAGGAAAAATATAAGAGTGAAGGACTCGGGCTTACAAGCTTTGTTTAGTCAATAGCCCGCTTAATATATGCCTTTTAGAGATACTCTATTATATAGTCGTGATACTTTCACGATTGAAGAAGTTTATGACACTTTATTTTCAAGGAAGAAGATGAAGCATCTTGTTAGATTTGAAGCTCAAGTAGAAGGCCTTATTGGTCACGGTGGTTATGAGAGGGACAGTTCAAAATCTAAAACTGGTAATAAAGTTTGTAGCTATTGTAAAAAAATGGGACACATTAAGAAGGATTGCTACAAATTGCAAAATAAAGAAAAATTGGTTGCAAATCAGAATGAAAGGCAATCAAAAACTCATGTAAAGCCGATGTTGCAAAGAATTATTTGGGTGATGGATAAGTTTTGGTTATTTCTGAAGGTGATTCCAAACTTGACAAAGATTAGATTTTTGATAAATCTTGCACTTTTTATATGTGTCCCAGTTTGGATTTTTTTTCAACATATGAAGAAGTTTCGAAAGATGTCGTAGTTATGGGCAACAACGCACCATGTAAGGTAGCTGGTATTGGAAAGATCAGAGTTAAGATGTTGGACGACACAGTTAGATCACTTGATGCGGTGAGATACGTTCTAGATTTGAAGATAAATTTTATCTCCTTGATTACTCTTAATTCAAAAAAGGCACAAGTTCATTGGTGGAGGTAGAGTCTTGGAGGTTTGTAAAGGTGCCCATGTTGTGTTGGAGAGGCAGCGAAGGTCCTAGTTGTATATCTTGCAAGGTTGTACAGAATTTTTGAAAATCAATCAGTAGAGACTTAGTACTTTGGTGGATATTCAATTTGGTACGGTATAGTTAGAATTTGTTTGGGGTCCGTGTTGTAGAATACATCTCGGCCCAGTTTAGAGGTTATGGATAATGCTATTTTGTCACCACCACCAGTGGTATCATAGTGTTCAATTGCTAGAGACAGACCCAGATAAAATATTAGGCCTCCACAGGGGTGCGGGAAAGCTGATTTAGTGGCATATACTTTAAGTGTAGTTTAAGATATTGAGTCGAGTAAAGAACCTTCGATAGGAGCATTTGGTTAAGTTGATTCCGTTTTAGGGCGTGTTTTGGCCATGTTGGTAACTTTTGAATTATTTGTGATTTTGTTGTTCGTGGTGATAATTCGAACAAATTTTGGTACCCAAGGTAATTTTATTGAACAGTGCTTAGATTCAATTAATTGGATTAGTCCTAGTTGGGTTTTATGGAAGATGAAGAGAAATTTTTGTTGGAGGGTTTCTTTGGAGTGAAGAGCCCGTGGTTTATTCCTTTCAGTGGACTTTGTCTCTAGGTGGAGAATTTTTTAAATTTATTCATTGTAGTGGAATTTGTGTCAATGTGAAGATTTGTTATTTTGTGACCGAAGTTTCATTGGATGTTTGTAGATTGGTTGAAATGGGTCTTAAAGAGGTATGGGAAGTTTGAGGGTAGAAATTGGCCCTTCAAATCAGTTTGGACTAAAACTCATCATCTAGGCATCATTAGAAGTACTGCCGCCATCGCTTGCTTAACGCTTGAGAGCCACACGCCGCTCTTGCGTCGTATATCCAGGTAAAATTTATTTTCTTCTTTAGATGCAATTTTTTATCCTCTTTCCAACCATAACATATTCTTTTGGGTCATATATATAGTTCACGTGATTCTTGGCTTTCAAATGACTTTTGATGAGTGAGAATCAAGTTAGAAACAAAATATTTTGTATTATTTCATCATATTAACAAATTTTTCAATCATCTGTCAATTGTTCTTGTTTTGTGATCGCTACTTCACGGTGTGCTATATAATCATGTTTCTCCTATTCCTAACCGGTGATATGAACATACATAATTCTTGTTCGGATTCTAATAGTTCAGCAAAAACGAAACATATATTGAACAAGATAAATCATTAAAATATAAATATTAGTAACAAATATTATAAACGAAAATTCTACACTTCTAATCATTCAAAGCAAAAAATGTTTAAAATCAAAATTATTACGAACAACACACTTAATATTAATCATGAATATTTTGAGAGCATTCAAATCTTTAAAGAATTCGTAAATAAACAAGCGACACACTCAACATGAACATGAATCAAATTATGAAAATCAATATATATCCGAAGACCATACCTTAACTAGTGTCAAAATGCGAAGCAGGCATTGCTTGGTTCCCACATGGATTTGGCTTCTAGCGACTATGCTCCCCCTCTACCTCAAAACAACCTCTATATATAGAGAATATAGATTCATAAACATTTGTTGTTAGAGTTTGAGAGAGGAAGAAATAACTTACGATTTACAAAATTATTGCAAGTATTACATATTTAACATTTCAAGCACTAGGTTTAAATTTGGGATGGGTAGTTGTCTAAGTGGAAATTAAGTTTAATTAAGTTGAGTCTGATATGAATATGTCTTTTTTTTCATTGGGATGTATTTAGTTTTAATTGTGTTAGTTTAAATTTAAATTAATTTATTTTTAAATTAATGGAAATTACACCCATCCACACTTAGAATTTTCAATTTCAAAAATAAAATTTAAATTTTTTTTGTATAAAAATCAGGTGATAATACTATTTATATTAATTTTAAATAATAATATTACAAAATTAAATTAGTATACATATCCACCCAACCCATTTTACTCCAAACCCTACTTCATTTTCTCTCTATCTTCCCCATTCTCTCTTTGTTCCATTCTCTCTACCTATCCTTCATTCTTCATCACTGGCACTTACAACGGCTCACTACTTGCCGCTATGAGCACCAGCGCAGCCGCACAACAAGCGCCACACAACTGTTGTGCTCAAATCGCTGCGGTTTGGGATGGTTTTTGAGGTGATTTTCTGATTTGCTACATGGCCGGTGTTTGGGGTGATTTTTATTGGTTGTTGGTGTTTTGCAAATGATGGTGGTGGTGGTGGAGAGCTTTTGGAGTGATTTTTATTAGTTGTCATTGGTATAGATAAGTTGTTTGAATTGTTAAATGTTAGTGGTCACATGTTCATTTGCACAAGTCATAGGTCCTTTGTTACAAGTCATAATTTAGTTCTCAAAATTCAATGTGCACTTGTTACATGTTACATGTCACAGGTTTTTTGCAATTGTCAGAGGTCACTGAATTATATTCACAGGTCACATGTAATAGTTCATATGTCATTGGTAACAAGTACCCATTCATACGTCACATATCATTGTACATAGGTCACAGATCAATGTCCTCTAGTCATAGATCACTAATTTATGTTTAAATGTCACATGTATGAGTTCAGAAGTCACATACCATATGAAATATGTTATATATCAATGTCAATATGTCACAAATCAAAATAAAATTGGTTACATATCCGATGTCAAATGTCTTTGTGCACTAATAACACATCACATATTCAAGTTCAAGTGTCACAATACACAGGTTACAGATCACTTGTCATAGCGCTATCCATTGTTTAGTTACAGGTGTAGTCATAGGCCACTGATTTATGTCTGCAGGTCACATGTAACGGTTTATAGGTCGCAAATCACATGTCGTAGGTCTTTGTGTACTGATAACAGGTCATTGATTTATGTGCAAAGGTTACAGGTCATAGATTATTGTGCACATGTCACATGAAAATGTGTACATATCACAGTTCAATGTGCATATATTACATATCAATGGGCACCAGCATATGTCAATGTAAACAGGTCACGGATCGAATGTCCCCCTGGCCAGAGATTAGTATATTGGTCACAATCATTGCCTTATGTTCACAATATACAATTTGTTTTATAGATGTGGACATTTTGATCGAAACCAAACCTCCTATACCAAAACCAGAGGTTCAGGTTTGGTTCTATAAAAAAAAAAAAAAAAAAGCCGAGAATCAAATGTTTTTGGGTTGGTTCTTGGTTCTTGAATTGGAACCGTAGCTAACCGGATGGAACCGACTTTTTATGATTTTTTAAATATCTAATAAATTTGATAAGAAAATTAAAAAATTTAATATTTATAACTTAAACACTAAATAGGCTGCTAAATTCAGCCCAAAGACAATATACAATCCGAAGCTTTCGTCCCATTATAATTACCCAGTCCGAATAAATATATCTTGCCCAACAGCAATTTAGGCCTAGCCCAATACCAAACCTATAGAGATAATAAGTTAATAACACATTTTGCCTCATTTTCAATACCTAAAATCCCCCGCTGTCTTCTTTCCAAGTTCCTTGCTTGCGTTTCCTTCTCTTCAGCATTAATCTCACTACCAAAGCTTCGTCTCCTGCACCGATACCACAAGTAATTTTTGTGACGACCCGAATCCTTGAATATTCGAGTGTCGCTAAATAAAATTCGATTTTTCTTTTTTTTTTATAGGGAATTAAATAGTAACAAGAAACAGTTTTACTCATTAAGTAAATAAAAAGTGATTTTAACTTCAATAATTAATTGCAAAATCTTAAATTAAAGAATAATGCATTAACGTAAATATAACCTAAATGATGTCTTAAAAATGAAACTTAAAAGTTGTGTTTAAAACATTATAATTTATTAATTCTAGCCCGTTGTCATCTCCACGTTGACTGCCTTGAACCATCAATTACCTGAAAGAGGAAATATCATAGAGTGAGATTTATAAGATCCCCATAAGTACTCTATGAATTATTATCATGTATAACTTAAATTAAGGAGTATAATAATCATAATCAACATAATGGAGACACAATAATTTTACCGAATATAGGTGGTAAGAATTCTTATGTGTAGCGCTACTAAATTCCGGTCTCCTTAACATAATCATAATGATATTGTACCATATGGGACCCATAATAATTTTCTTGAAACATAATAATAATCCAAACATAAGTAGCGTACTTACAATGAAATTTAAAAGAAAGAGTAATAGAGACCGAATAAAATTGCTTGATCCATCTTATAATTTCCACCTCGACTATGTGCGTGTATATGTGTATATTATTTGGACTGAAAAAAATAATAATGGGTGGTAGCATTTGAATGTGAATAAGGGGCTTTTACTGGACAAGACTAGGCTATGCATACATCATTAAGAAAAAAACTCATTATGGTGGAAAGACTATTAATTCTAGCATTGAAAATTGTTTCTTGAAATTTGTGAAATAAGCAAGAATCTCTCTCTCGTTCCTCACGTGAATACTACATTTTATATACACATGCATTCATACTACTCATTACCCTATGTTTGGTCAATCATGAATATGACAAAAAAAACATATATATCAAGGATTTCTATATAAGGGTTTGACCAAGCATTCAATCCTTCTTCAAAGAGCAAAATGTGTGAGAATTAGGATTTATACTAAGTTTGCTACAAGGTCCTAAAAGATGGATTAACTCTCAAATGAGCCTCTAAATTTTCAATTCTCATAATTAGACCCAGAAATTCGGGTGCGGGGGTTATAATTTTTGTAACTCTTGAAATACATACTTATTCTTCCAGGTGATGTTTTTGAATTTTTCTTGGGTGTTGATATGATTACTTCAAAAAAATTCAAATTTTTTTTGTTACCATTTTTTCTTGGCTCTGTGTCTTCTTTGCTATGTTAAAGAATGTATCCTTTTTGAGTTCTGTAGATAGTACTGAAAATAAAATCCCCTGCTTTACTTAATTAAATTAAAACTAGTTGCTTTCATTTGTTCTCGAAGTTCATCTTGTTTAGTTGTGCCTTTATTATTATTTTTCCTATTCAAGTTCAACAACAAAATATGCGGTGTGCCTCCATTATTTTTTCCCTTTTCAAATTACATTTGTTTCAAGCTACGATAAAATAATTTATTTTTTGTAGATGAATAACGAGACACCTGGAACTAAAAAAGAAAACGAAGACAACGTCAGCAATTTGGTTAAGATTACTAACATAGGTGATGGAGAAACATCAAAATGCAATTATTGTGGGAAAGTCCTTCAAAATAATTCAAAAGGTATAACTTCTAGTATATGGAAGCATTTGGATAGTTGTCATGCATATAAAGCTGTTCAGTTCGGTGACCAACAAAAGACCTTAACTGGGCAGAGAAATGATGGTGGTAATGGTGATGGTGGCATGTTTAATCTTACGACATCAGTGTATAATAAAGAAGAATGTAGAAGATATTTTGTTAGGATGATTTTAATTAATGAATTGCCTTTTTCCTTAGTGGAGGGTGTGGTTTTTAAAGAGTTTGTGCAAAAACTCAATCCTAAGTTTGATGTTCCTTCTCGAAGAACAATTGCCAGGGATGTGTTCTATCTTTACAATGAGACAAAGGAATCATTGAGGAATAAACTTATTCAGAATATGCAAAGGGTTGCTCTTACCACTGATCGTTGGACACCAATTAAGAATATCAATTACACGATAATCACATCACACTTTATTGATAGAATTTGGAAATTGCATAAGAGGATTTTGAGCTTTTCCGTTGTTCCAAATCGTAAAGGGGAGATAATAGGAAAACTTGTTGAAAATACTTTGCTTGATTGAGGAATAAAGCACGTGTTGACCATGACCGTTGACAATGCAAATGCAAATGATACGGCAATCATTTATCCGAAAAACAAGTTGAAGAATTGGAAAGTCGATTGCATGATTTTAGGTGGTGCTTATTTGCATGTTAGGTGTTCGGCGCACATCATTAATTTGATTGTTAATGACGAGTTGAAGGAGTTCAACCGCTCCATAGCAAGCATTCGAAATGCTATAAAATATTTTCGATCATCTCCTTCTAGGCATGTGAAGTTTAAAGCTTGTGTTGAAACTTGAAAGAAAGAAGATTGGTTGCAAAAGGCTTGCCGTTCTAGATGTGCCTACTAGATGGAATTCAATTTTTTTAATGTTGGATAGTGTATTGAATTTTGAGAAAGCATTTGAACGGATGGAGGAAGAGGATGGATTTTACTATAAATATTTTGATGAGCGTGAAAATGTACACGAAAGAGAAGGACCATCTACTAGTGATGATTGGGATAAGGCAAGAAAATTTGCCAATTTTTAAGATTTTTTTATGAAGTGACTTTGAAGTTCAGTTTATTACTACATGTTACTTCTAATCTTTAATTGAAAGAAGTTTGCAACATTGAACATGCAGTAACAACATTGAGTAATAAAAATGATCATTTGCTAAGAAATATGGCATGCAATATAAAGATCAAGTTTGACAAGTATCTTGCATGATGCCAACAAGGTGGATGTAAAGAGTGAAGTTATGAAAATGTTGTGCGCTTTATACAATGAATACAAGGGACGGCATGGTATTAACGGTGGAATTGGTGGTAGTAATTCTAACAACGAAGTAACTTTGGTTGATGATTCAGATGATGATGGAGATGATATTAGTCCATTTAATAAAGTTGACATAGGGTACAAAAAACTGAAAACTAGCAATGTAAATTTAGCCGGAAAAGATGAGATTCAAAAATATTTGGGGAAAATTACTGAACAACCTGCAAATGTAAAGTTTGACATTTTATATTGGCGGAAGATTAATAGTGCAAGATTTAGTACTCTATCTGAGATAGCTAGGGATGTGCTTACCATTCCCGTCTCTACAGTTGCTTCTGAGTCAGCATTTAACACGGGTGGACGGATTCTTGATTCATTTAGGAGTTTTTTAACTCCTAAAACAGTTGAAGCATTAATTTTCACACAAAATTGGTTACGTGAAGAATATAGACTTTTGAGCATAACCCAGGATGGAATTTGTATTGAAGAGACGGAATTTTACGAAAAATGAGACGGGTGAGTAAACATTTTTTTCCTATATTCCCATATCGCATTTTGTTAATCTAATAAGTTTTAATTTTTTTAAACTTGTAATGATTATTATAGTTTAATTATGTCTTGTAGATTTTGTCAATGCCACAACTCAAGCACTGGATGCTTAAATGGTTGGTATGACACAACTCACATATTTAAAGTAGCCGACTTAAAATTTATTGAGAATATTCATCATCTCGAGTTTGTGGTTATCCATTTTAAGGCTCTTTTGATGACATTTTTTGGTTGTTTAACTTCTAATGTTGGTTTTTAAATTTGTTGAAGTTCTGACTATTATCATAATAGGATGGTCCTATTAATGCTCTTTTAAGGCTATGTTTAATGTTGGTCCTATTAAAGCTCTTCTAAGTTCCGACTAGTTTTTAATGCTCTTTTCAGGCTGGTCCTATTAATTTTGAAATCTACTAGATGTACAGAAAGAAGTCCATAGAATTTCACCAGAATACACACATTTGTGGGTCCCGTGCCATTTTTTTCTTTTTTAAATACATGGTGGGGCCAGCACAAATGTGTGTATTCTGGTGCGATTCTGGTGGGTTTCTTTCTGTACATGAGGGATAAATCATTAATTTTTTGTGTAACTTCAATTTGTTAAGGCTTGTCTACGTCGCGGACTATTAGTCCATTTAATGTTAGTTACTAAATTTATGACACATTGGATAGTTCGTGAATAATTCTTCTAATTACATGGAACCAAATGGGTCCATTTATGAAATACCCGAAATTTAATGGGTGGTTCCGGGTATTGAAATACCTGGACCGACCCACCTGATGCCCACATACTGTTTTATATCAAAGTTATCTGGCCACAATTTATGTGGATTCAAACCAAACTCGATCATAAAGGTGCCCACAAGCTTCATATAATCACAATATGATCAACCAACATCAACGATGAATGTGATCCATTCAATAGACAAAGGTGCACATAATCTATTTCTGCAAATGTACACAAAAAATTATATTTGGCACAAATACCATTACAAGTCACAATTAACATTTACGTGATGTCACAATCCAATTAGATACATGTCACGTAATGGGCACAAGACCAATTGCAACATTTTACAGATCAAAATTAACTAATAACAGATCAGATATCACATATGTTTGTGCACTGATAAATGGTTGTTCAAAAAAATTTCGCAAGTGTACGAGATCGTTGAGAAATAATAGATTTGATGAGAAGAGTTATCGTCCCACATAGGATAAATTTCAATTCAAGTTTACTAGCTTTTTATTGAAATCGAATCTATTCCTAACTCAAATTTGAATGATCATAATGTATTAAATTTTAGATGTCTATATGATTACACGTGTGATAAAAGTTATTCCTAACATCTATTGCACATATATTAATTTTTCAACTTTCTAACTTATTGTAAGTCTCCCAACACTACAACAAGCAACTAATTATCTAATTGATGGCCAACCGATTAAATAATTCAATTGGTATGCGAAATTAATCAAGAAAAGCAAGAATTACTAAACTATTAGTTTGAATTAAAATAAATAATATGGTTCATTTTCATTCAATACAAAGAATCTAGCTAAACAAGTTTTTAATGATAAAACAACAAGAAAAATGGAAATTCATTACCCGAAATTTATAAATACAAAGAGATGTCATAGTCTAATTCTTGTTCTTCATTATTCACCTCGATCTTTTATTCATCAATTTCTTAATGTTTTTTGATTCAATCCACGTGCTAGATTTGTTCTCCTCTCCAATTCATGATGAACTTGTCCATTGTTCTTGAATGACTTTATGATATGGAAGTGATTTGTGAGGTGAGAGAGATATCCTCAAATGGCTACCCATGTCATGTATTATATAATATGAAATTATGTCAAAAAAATATGTCCAAGTTGTCTTCACGTGCATGTGATTATGTATTTGCACAATGTTAAATATTTCGATCATAACTTTTTCTTCTAATATTCAATTGAGGTGATTCAGTGAGTTGGAAAGTTAACTCAAAGGGATATAATTCTTCTAGAAGTGCAATTTTTCAAATTCGAACTTATTTTGTATAGGAAATTGGTCTTAATCTCCAACTAAATATCTGGAATATACTTTGTGCGGTTGAAAATTAATTTGTGAAAATCCTTTGATTATATTTAACACTTTTTTGATTTGTAATTGCATCCAATTGACTCCTAACTAACTTCACTTATCGCTTTGTAGTCCAAATCAACTATTAGATATTTGAAATTTGATCCCGAACTTTGAATTTCTTTTGTTTTTACCCCTTTTTCGTTCATTTCTTCTAATTTCACTAATTTTCATTGAGTTTTACCTAACAAATAAAATTAACATCTAATTATGTCATAAATCATCAAAAGTTATTACAATTAATCTCATTTATCGGCTCGGATAAGTGTATTCACAAGTCACATATTCAAGTTCATATGTCACAATTTATAGATTACAGGTTATAGTGCATTGATAACATATCAATGCCCACAAGTCATAAATACAAGAGAACGGGTCACTGGTTATTGGATCAATATCACATGTAACAGTTTACAGGTCACATGTAACAATTTATAGGTCATCTGCGTTAAGAGATTAAGTACATGCACTAATAAGATTTAAACAGTTGAGATGTTATAAATTGTGACATCTCAGTTATTGAAACAAGTCATAGAGTCACATTGAATACATAACCACTACAATGGAGTTTTTTAATTTTTGTCACAGCAACTCACAATTGGAGTTTCAACATTGTTTCGTAAATACAATAATAGGAAGATCTTGCAATAATACAATGTTATCCACCACCAATTGTGACTTCGAAACCCTTCAAACCTACTTTGGCATAATCACCAAACTAAATTCGCTACTTCTATTATCACCTCAGTTTGTCAATGTTGCCTTTCGAAAAATCTACTCTACTGTGCCGATAATTTCAAATTTTAATATCAATAGTCCGACAATTTTCAATGAGTCAGATTTCAGCGGTAGAAATGGAGATTATTTGCTTCAGAGAGTTCTCTATAACTTTTCTCTTTTGTTCGGTCATCACAATTAGTCAAAATGGAGAGTCCTTTGAAATGGAAACAAAACGTAATTGAATGCTTGATTTTTATGATAAATATTTATTAGAATCTAATTTATTGGTGTTATGCAAATGGTGGTGGTGGTCATAAATGGTAGGGATTGTGTTGATAGTGGTGGCGAGGTGGCTTGACGTTCGATTGGTGTCGATGGTGGGAGTAGAGATGGGATGAAACTATTTGTGACCAACTAATTGATTTGGAGTTTTATTAAATGTACAGTTAGTTTGACAAAAAGTTTTATAGATAACAAAATGACATACATTTTGGCCCTTGATTTAAATTTTCATTTATTCAAATTAAGCACAGATAAAATGTCGCATGTCTTTGTGCACTTATAACGAATCACATATTCAAGTTCATAGGTAACAAGTCAAATGTCACGAGTCATATTGCATAGGTAACATATCAATGTTCATAGGTCATAGGCCATTAGATCAGTATCACATATAACAATTTACAGGTCACATTATCACATATCACATGTAACGGTTCAAAGGTCGCATATCACATGTAACAATTCATATGTCATAATGCATAAGTTATAAATCTATATCAATATGTCACATATCATAGAGAATCTGGTCACAGATCATTAGATTAATATCACAAGTAACAGTTTATATGTCACATATATCAACAGATCACAAAGAACTGATCATGGACTATTTGATCAATATTATAGGTAACAGTGGATCTTTTCAATTTTCGTCAAAGTAACTCTCAGTTTACAGGCCAGTGGATCTTTTCAATTTCCGTTACATCAACTTACGATTGGAGCTTCAACACTGTATCGTCAATTCAAAAATAAAAAGATCCAACAACAATACAATATTATCTGCCATAAATTGTGACTTCAAAACAATTCAAACTTATTTCGAGACGATCACCAAGCTCAATTCACTCTTCTATTATCACCTCAATTTGTGACCGTTGCTATAAAAAAAATGTTCTATAGTGCCGATAATTTCTAATTTGTGACTTTAATAATCTAGGGATTTTCAATTAGACAAATTTCGATTGTGAGAATGGAGATTATTTGCTTTGGAGAGTTCTATGTAACTTTTCTCTTTTCGATCGTCACAATTTGTTAAATTGGAGAGTCATGTTCGAAGTAGAAACATGTCTTAACTGAAAGCTTGATTTTATGATGAATATTTATTAGAACCTAATTTATATTTATACTATGTAAATAATGTGTTGTTTATCACCTGATTTTTGAATATTTAAAGCTTGTTTCTTAAAATTGAAATGGTATATAGTAATATACACGTTGTTCCATTTAAAGTTTTTTTGTAAGCGGTTTGACAATTTGAAATAGTTTGCAATTAAAATGTTTAAGGATTCACGCGGATTCAAAGAATTTTGGTTTGGTTTTTACAATTTGGCAATTTCGTTATTCAACTCTACGTAAAAGCAAGTTTGTGGATGGCTCTCTTACAAGCAACTCTTCTCATATCAAAACCTATGTTTTTTTCTCGAATTATAATTAGAGTGGAAAAATATATTTAGAAGCAACTCATCTCATGTAAAAAAATGGTGCATTTTCTTGAAATATAATTAAAGTGGAAAAATATATGAAAAAGGATATAAATGATATTTTGTATAAAATAAAAGGCAATTCCTACATTTTAATTTTTTTTTTCAAAATTGAACATGTTTCAGTTCTTCTACTAATTTTTTTAGTAGTTATTCTCCTGTCTATATTTATTCGATGCGGTCTATATCTATATTTATGTGTACGATTGAAAACCTACCCAAATTCCTACTAAGCTCATGTTTGTCTACCATTAATGTAAAGCATTATTTACTACAATAAAATTCTCCACCACACATTCACTCAATAAAATATTTTACACACGACATAATAAAATTACTTTAAATTTCAATCGCACATTCTCTAAAAAATAATATTCATTACTTTATTTATCTCTCAATAATAAAAGACAAACAAACTCTTAAGTTTTATTACTTAAAAATGTATATTGCAAAAGAAATATGCTATTTCTACATAATTTATTATGAGCAGACAAACCAATTGCAAAATACCACCACTTGGAACCAACAGTCAGAACTGATACTATTTGTGATCGCCATTCGTCGCCCATAGGAAAACCCGCACAATCACAAATTACCTCATTAATTACCCAAATATGATTTGTTCAGGAAGAATTTTAGCAGTTTTGTATTCAAATTCACCGTTTAATCATTCGAATCCACGCTTGTCCGAGTCCAGATATCTCCCGGTAAAGCTAAAATCTCATGTCAAATGGAAAACCATGGCATCAGATTCCGACGCATCAACTGATAAAAACTCTGCCACGTAATATAGTATTTTCATTTTGATTACTTAGTAGTTCTTGTTGTTTTGACTTGAGTTTTGATGTTCAGATCATTGGTTGAGAAGCTGATTAAGTTATTTCGATAAGTATATGAAGATATGTTATGTAATTAGGCGTGTTTGTAATTAAATGATTAATTAATTAGATGTTTGTAGGCATTCATGGTAAATTGGGAAGGGCTGATTAGGGGTGTGTGGATGCAGGTTTTGTATAATAGAGGGGCCGGAGATGGTTCAGGATTTCGCCAAAATGGAATTACAGGAAATTCAGGATAATATTAGGAGTCGTCGGAATAAAATATTTTTGCACATGGAAGAGGTCAGTTTTCTTTATTAATAACATATACATACATGAACCATTTTTAATTAAAAATCGTTAGTTTTTGAATAAATTCTTTCTTCAGTTTATAGATTTATTTGTCTTTTTAACTGTTATTTTACTGGTAATTGCTGTTTGTATAAATTTTGTAGGTTCGTAGGCTGAGAATACAGCAAAAAATTAAAAGTGCGGAGCTTGGTATTCTGAAGGAAGAACAAGAAAACGAGCTTCCTAATTTCCCCTCCTTCATTCCATTTTTACCTCCTTTGGTATGCTCATCAATGCATTTTATTGGTCGTCACTATTTGTTGAGAATCTTGGGTCGTAGAAACTCAGCAAATACTTCAGTATGTAGTGTCTAATAAATTTATTTGTTGCAGACCTCTGCGAATCTTAAACAATATTATGCAACTTGTTTCTCTCTCATTTCCGGCATCATTCTTTTCGGTGGTCTTCTAGCACCCACTGTAAGTTCTACTGCTCCTTGTTGATAGCATTAGAACAGGAATATAAGGATTACTGAAGAAAATTTATCTTTGCACATTAATGACTGCACTTTCCAGTTTTTCCATTTTATTTATCAGTAGGTGTTTCCATTCTGTTACATAATTGGAGATAATCTTGTGGTTCAAGCTTTTTGAATAGCTATCGTTCGTTGAAACGACTTATAAAACGGACATCCCTCTGTTCTCATCTCCCCTGTCATTCTTCCCCCATTTAAAATTTTGAGCAACTCCATTAACTTGCAAATGGAAAGTTTTTCTACCATCATTTCTTTTGCTTTTTCACTTTTACAGTTAAGAATAAGAAATATTTATTTTGCAGTCTAATGTACTTTAGAAAGCGTTATCTGGAAACTAGTACTTTTGATTCGTGCTCTAGAATTGTTTGATAGAGATGTCCAATGAAGATATAGTAGCACGAGACTGAATTTGTAGATGTGCATTGAAGAGATAGCATGACACTAGATTCAGTCCCTGAGAGAAATAAGGATTAAGCTGAATGTATCATTCCATAACTGATACTTTCAAGTTTCAACTGCTTTTATTTCCTTGACCTTTTATGGTATCTCAGAAGCAGCCAGAATATGACTACTATTGGAACTATTTAAAAGAGATTTGGTTATACTTGCAGTTTCATGTTCTTAAAATTTACTTTCATATCCTAATCCATGTACTTATTTCTATTGCTTACACTAGCTGGAGCTGAAACTGGGATTAGGAGGTACATCATATGCTGATTTTATCAGTAACATGCATCTGCCAATGCAATTAAGGTTTACTGCTGGAGTGCCCTTATTTATTAACTAATAATTCTAGTTCTTTTCCAGAATGATATATTGTGGATGCTGAAAGTGACTCTGAGACTGCATTAATGTCAACTCTATCGGCACATGTTTAAGAATGCAAATTGAGCATTATAATTAACTGGACGTCCTCTCTCATATGTTATCTGCGAATAACATGAACACAACTGATTCAGCATCTCCAGTTTCAATTTTTAGTTCATAAACAATACGAATATTGAATGTTTTAGTTTTTTGCATCTTTTAATATTATAGTTTATAACATTTCATCTGGAAATGAGATAAACTGTGAGAGGAAATATATTACCTATATATCGTCTTTGACATTCAAGATAGATTCTTAAGAGGACCATAACCAGCTCTGCTCTCAAGAGCGTGAATTAGCATGGCTAGGTCCTCCTGTTTCTCCTTTTTCCTTTTCTGTTCTGGTGAATGATATTAATAGTGTAACCATCTTGTATTGCACAGTTAAAACTTAATACTGTAGGCTTATGAAAATTTCAGAATTGAAGACACGATTAATACTGATTTTAGATGAATTGATTATTTGGTTGAGGATATATTGCATCTTGTTCTAGTTTTTTACTAAAGAGAGTGGCTTTTATGAACTCTGTAGTCAGTTTGATCCCGTTGTGGCATCATTCTGGGGGATTGTAGTCCCACACTTTTCCACAGACGATGCTTTTTATCATTTTTGAATCATCATTTGATGCACAAGTAAAGCATGGTTCTACGGACTACAGAGACATCCAATGCTAATTTTAGATGATTTGATTATTCGATTTGAGGATATGTTGCATATTGCTTCTGTTTTCTTAATAAACGACTTTTATGAACTCTGTAGTGAGGTCGATCCCATCGTGGCATCATTCTCAGGGGGTGCTGTGGGAGTAATATCTGCATTGATGATAGTTGAAATAAACAATGTGAAACAACAGGAGCACAAGAGATGCAAGTACTGTCTTGGTACAGGTAAACAATGCATATTCAGGCTTTCATGTCTTCTTAGTTTTTGTTGAGTTTGTCGTGGCTACATGATATTGAAATAGTTATTAAGCTTCACAGCTTTTTTCTGGCTTCAACATCTATTTTTGAAATTCATCTGTGAGCTCTGCTTGGTAGATCTTCCAGTCCTCCTAGGACCTGAATGGAGAACTTGGATCTGAATGTTTCACTAGTAAAAACAAATAATTATTCTGAAGACAATGTGGAGCTGGAAATGTTGTTGAACTTTCCATCTTTCTTGTTGCGAATGATATAATTCTTGTCCTCGACTCCTAATAGTTTGCCTAATTCCACCAATGAATGATAAAAAGTTGTGCTATGCAAGATGGATGCTTGGACTTGGTGTTTATGGAACTTGTATTCTGATTTGCAGGATATCTTGCTTGTGCCCGCTGCTCAAGCACTGGTTCGCTTGTTCTTATCGAACCAGTCTCCACTGAAAGGTGTTCTAATTGTTCAGGAGCAGGAAAGGTATGGTTTGGAAATTGGATTACATTTATTTTGCCTTTCGTATCATAGCTATTTACATGCCGTTGCTGCAAGGGCAGTTATTTCCTCTTCCCTTGGTATACATGATCTTGGTATGCATATACTGGATTGAGATGAGCACAGGATGGAACTAGTTTGTGGATTTGTGATCTGTATGAGTTTTAGTTGGAAGGTAGGAAATTGATTTTTCATCAAGACTTTTATTTAAAAAATGAGTGCATTGTTAGACCTCGTAGAGAAGTCTGTGGGTTTGAATAACGGCTTCGCTAAAAATATACTTTGCAATACTCTTCCTCCGACGAGGTACAAAAAAACTACATGCAAAAAGGATAAAAAGTATAGGGTTCGCCTAAGAATAGCGAAACCATCCACCATGTACAGACTGACCAAAGGCGTCAATAAGGGGCACATTGGCAAATGAATAAAACGTAATTTTTAACCAAAATCAGTCATCAGACTACTAATAAGAGGCATCCACTTGGCACAACGCAAATATTACCAAACCACTCCAATGTTTGGAGGGAAATCTATAAATACCCACTCCATTCAAAGAATGCATGCAATTAAAATATAGCTCTCAAATAACTATTTCTCTTCTTTTTCTAGTTTAAGCATCTAGACCTATGACGCACCGACACGGACTTGTGCGTCCGACACGATGCGTGTCGGATACGCCAATACGCGATTTTTCAAAAAGATACTGACACGACACGTCCCCCAATACGTTGATTAAATTATTTAAAATTCTTCATTTATATAGTATAAATTTAATTTTATACTTATTAATTTTTTTTTTGTTGAAATCTTTTACATATGAGTACATATTTATTAACTTTGAGTTAAAAAGAGTGTCCGAGAAGTGCCGATATCGACACATGTCGGACACGTTACTCTAGTTGAAGTGTCCGTGGTACAGAAATCTAGACAAACAAATTTGTGAAACTTATAGTTAGGTGACTGTATTTTTTTATTGTAATTGTTTATCAATAAAATCATTTGATCTAGTTTTTTTACCACCAACGCTCATAATTTAAATTATTTATACTTTCCTTCAAATGCTTCCTTTTGCTTTGGAGTTGGGATAGGAGTGGTGATGAGATTTTAGTTTTGGGAGTTTGCATCCATTAAATTAGTAATTATCTCTACTTGGTGCTGAGAAGATTTGCTTGTTAGCATTTTGGGAAAGGAGAGGAGGGTATTATATGACAGCCTAATTGCAATTAGCACTGTAGTTCTTTCTCCTTATGTAGCTTCTCGAGCTCCTTATACTTTATAAATGCAGTCAGTTAACTTCTTATATGGAAGATTATAAGCATGTTTGGGAGTTGTTTATAATCAATTTAAATTATAAATAGATAGAAATGAGTGATGGATAATTGTCACTTCTTGTGGGTCCCATAAAATTTGGGTGGATAAAAAGTGATTTGATTGATTATAAACGTTTTATAAACATCAACCAAACATGGGTATCTCTAGCTTAGCTCCTACCCAGCTATGCTCTCCAATTCTTTTCCTTTTCGCTGACTACCATAATATCACTTCAAGAAACTGGGTAGGTCGACAATATGGAGACAAACTTTACCTAGTGTTTTCCTTGAAGGTTTATTATGATCTTCAAAACCAGGAGACCAAATATCTCTTGGTTTTTACTCAAATTTATTTTCATAAATTGCCCTATCCTTCATTTCCATTATGTTATGCTAAATACAAGTGGAAGTGATTGATACAGTTGCCAAACTAGGAATAAGGTAGTGCATAGAAATTGACATATTACATCCGGAATCTGCAGTTGCGGCTAAGAGACTGGATATAAAGTGACTCTGGTGGATTTCATTTGCTGTCTGTCTGGTTATGGATCTAGATTGAATTAGGTTGGATCGGTAAAGATCTTGGGTTCGGTTTCTAATTTGTGCATGTTTTTTGTTTCAGAAGTTGGTATTTAATCACAGTATTGATGTTCTAGCCCCATTTTAGTTGGGTGTCAATGGAAGACTCTTGGGATTGTTGCTTGGCTTATACAAATACAATGAAAACCTCCAGACCTCTTGAGTTAGTTTTTCAGAATCTTCATTTACTTTTGTTTGGCAGGTCATGTGTCCTACCTGTCTTTGCACAGGGATGGCTATGGCGAGTGAGCACGACCCACGGATCGACCCCTTCGACTGATTATGCAGTGGAGTACTTGATGCTGTAAAGGTTCTGTTCTACATACTAGTTTCCTCAAATCTCGATGTTCCTGTATATATAAAAAGACTACAATTCCAAATGCTCATGCCCCAGAATAATTGTTCTATGGCTACGTATTTTCATGAACTTCATTTGTGTCTAATTTTGATATTACAAAAAACATAAACAAAATAAGTGTTTACTCATCAAGTAGATATAACAGTAAATCGAATGAAATGGTGGAAAAGGATTTGTATTGTTAATTTTTGTTTGATGGGCTAAGTGAGCATGTTGGAACTTTCTTATACGTCAACGAAGTGTGCTTATAAGCAAGCAACACAAAGTATGAGAGATTCATGATTTTGCCATGATGCTCGCCATTGCTTATCATAAAATGTAGCTTACTCAGCTAAGTTTTGTATATTTTCAAAATCTCGTGTCTTTCTGAAAATGATCACTCCAATAATTGTTACAAAGAGAGCAGCCTTGCAGATGAAATTTCCTGTCTGACCAACCACATCAAGTCCTGTTAAAGCATATCCACAATATAGGCCATGAAAAATTCCCACCATTCAAGCTCTACCTGAAATACTATATTGGTATATACGTTACATTTGAACTTCTTACAATCTATAAAGTCATAGTGTACATGATCATAAATTCGTATACCGTAACTCGAACACTCGTTAATTTTTGAGTCTATCTATAAGAGGAGGCATACGAAAAATGTAAATAATAATTTCGTTTCTTTGTGCATTTGTCATCTAATGAAGCAATAATACATGAGATATTCCTCACGAGAGTAGCTGTACCAAACCAAATACCATAAGTAATGTGGTCTTCATAGGTTGACAATTAGCATAAAATTTTGTTAAATCTCATGACACCTGAGTCAGCATTCAGTTGTTTCGGATTTTCCTATGGATGTAACAACGAATTCAACAGAGCGCGATAAAGGGTCTGGTCTTTATAACAAACTTCAAATTAATTAAGAATAATTTGTTATATTCATGACATACAAATGTAAATTACAGATGTACGAGGTTTAACCATTTAGCAGCTCAGTTTCGGGAAGACGAGAAAGCTTTATCCATGCCCACCAAGGAATGATAGAGCTTCTCAATACCACCTGTTCATGTGTTGCAGCTTCTGGATGCAATTCAAGGAACTTTCTCCTCCTTGCTTCTACAAGGTTTAAAGACCAGAATTGCAGCCTGATTGGTTTATTTTTAGTGAAGTGACAGTTTGTAAACCCTTAATCCAACACAATAGTTAAGTAGCAGTTTGTTTAGACGATAAAAACTTGAATAGACTAGTAGTCGATTAATCTTAATCATGACTCACGCGTGTATGTGCTCGTGCTACCAAGTGGGTAGGATAGACATGCATATCCGTGATTTGTTCACCAATCCCCAAAATGTATGGGATAAATGAATGCATTTCGACTGAGACCTCGTAGTGGAGAGTTAAATTTAAAAAGTACAAGGTTCGTCCATGGACGGTGAATATAAGGGTTAAGGTTGCAGTTATGAAACTCTAGGAAAGGTACGTAAAAATTTGCCACAGGAGTATTTTATGGACTTCAACCAATACATGGTTTTTATAATGCTACTAAATGTTCTATATATGATTTTAATCCTATTTTTTGCCGCATTTTGCACTGTATCACTACTTTATAAAAGAGTCACTTTGGTTTTCACTGTTCATAAGCCGTATGGCCATGTTAAGCCAAGCCGAAGTGGTTGAGTCGCGTTCGCCGAGCCATTTCTGTATCCTAAACTATCTTTTTCCCTTTTTTTGGTCCAAAAAATGTTGTTAATTCACTGTCATTTGACTTTTTTGTACTTTACATTTGCGTGTGAAAAGGCGAAAGTAAAATAATGGCATGTTTACATTGGTTGAATAAAAAAATATAAGGATAAGGCTAAGTCAAAAAATAAATAAAAATGAACAGTGTCAAATTCTCTCCGTTCAGAACGAAGTGCATCTTTCCATTCTGAACGGAGACAAATATAAACTATTTTTTGCCCTTTTTATACAATATCTATCTTATTAAATTTTTGATATTCTAGAACATTCTTCCCTTTCTACTCACTCTATAGCCCATTCCTCTCCCTACGGTACTTCAAAAATCTTCTCAAAAATTTCTACAAATTTCGAAATTAGTTTGAAATTTCTACAAATCTGAGGTAACTTCCAAGCTTCGATTTATGTTTTATTCAGGTTCGGTTGGTCCAAACTTTGATTAATTTTTGGGATTTCATTTACAAATCGAGGCTAGAATCTTCATTTGGATCAATCGAAACTGAAACTTCATCCTTTTTGCCACTGCTTGTTGTCGTAGACCACTTGTTGGATTGATTTTTTTTAAAAAAATTTTCTCCAATTAGGGTTCTCAAAATTTTCTACAGATTTTGAAATTGGTTTAGGATATACAAAGAAATCTCCATAAATCTTGATCCGAGGTAATTTTCAAGCTTTGATTTAGTGGTTTTTTATTTTATTTTCTCCAAACAATTAACTTTTCTTCGTTACTCCGCACATCATGGAGATATTCAATTCATTTTTTCACCTTCCTTTCATTTTCACTCCGCACTGCACGGTTTCACCTTCCTTTATGGATTGCCATTTTCTTCGTTACCCCGTGCAACAAGGAGACATTCAATTCATTTTTTCACATTTCTTTCATTTCAGTCCACGCTGCACAGTTTCACCTTCCTTTCATTTTATTTGCATCACTCGTAAAAGGAAGAAGCCCCCGATTCTTCTTATTGACGCATAGGACTGTAATTTACTGTCAAACATGAAAAGAGCACGAATCAGCCACTGATTATAATTTTCAACGGTTAACCTGAATGTGATGGTGTATTGTGAAGTACGTTTATTCAATTAATTACTTGTTTTATTTGGTGTTGGTTGTTTTTAATCATGCTATTGATCTGATTAATTTTTGAACGGAGAAATGTAATGTTTCTCTCCGTTCTGAATGGAGAGTCTCTCCATCTATTCATGCAACCATCAGTACTATTTCTCCATTTTCACACTCCTTCACTCATCCAAAAACCTTCATTTCATCCATCCCCTTGACAATCTCACGAAGGCCTCATTTTTTTCCCCTAAATTAAACCATCAAATCCCTATATCTTCCTTTAGCCTCAGCCATGTGCGTTATCGAGCAGTGAAAGCGACCGACAAACAACGATCAACTCTGGGAGTTGATCTGCGCAGCGACCCGAGGATGAGGGATCTACTGCAGTGGCGACGACGAAGTTCGTGAAGGAGTGGAACACGTGGACCATAAAGAAGGCTAAAATCATTACTCACTATCAGTTCATACCGATGGTCATCATCATTGGGATGAACTCCGAACCAAAACCCTCCCTCTCTCAACTCCTCAGTCACTTGTAGTGAAGTATTAAGATCGTAAAATCGAGTATTTCTGTTGAATTCACCTAACCTTTTGTTCTCTCATTTTGGGTTGATTACTATTACTCGACTTTACTTTTGAAGATTTTAAGTGAAGATCTTGCCGTTAGTCTCTGTAACTGGATAATATGTGTGGTATAAGAATTTGACTAGTACAATAAGTTTTGATGGTTCAATTTTATTTAATGGCTTTTTTTATCATGGATGTCCAATGGCAAAAATTCTTGATTATTTTATCTCCGTTTTGAACGGAGGCTCAAACAAGCCTTATACATGGGCTAATTCCCAGTTCAATATATACGTATTGAAATACTTCGGTTATTTTTGGATCGTTCAAAACTATTATGAGACCCCGAGTTCCATACATACGTTCAATGACATAGCCACAGAGAGTGAGGGCTAACGACTGCTTCCCCAACATTTTAAAATTCATCCAAGGGATTATTTGACAAAGCTTTCTATAAAAAATCAGCAAATTTTGTTAACAGTTGATAAAGAATTAGAATGAAAAAGCTTGTTCTAGGATAGAGATTTCTCAGTTTTGATGTCTCAGCAGAGTACAGAATTCATTAGCAGCATCAACAGTTTACATTCTTTCACTTGCTCATAATGATAGGTAAAACGTTTTGTATATCGCATTCAACCAGTGTCACTAATAAAAAACGCAAAACCATTGTGTAGAAGTTCTATTTTATCTTCACGTCTTTCCCTTCTTCCTACTTCACTTCAATTTTCTCTGCTGATGATCAAGGCTTTCATCAACCTTCAAGCTGCAATGTAAAATATTAACGTTCAGCTGTTGATGCCACGTCTAACTGTGAATTCCCCCTTACTTCAAAGTTCAAACCATGTTCCGTGTCTTTGTAAATACATATATGGATCAAGTTGAACCTCTGTTAAGCATGTCATTGTACTGTAAATATGATATCTGTCTTTGCATCTTCATTTGCTCATAGAATTTTGCTATAAACTGCTCCGCTTTCGAATCAATTCCTTCATAAGATGGCCCATAAAGGTAAAAGGACTACTTAATTTTGAAAATTTCACTTTTAAGTTTTCAGTTGACTCATTTGAAGGTTGAAGAAACATATAGATCTTGTTTTGATTCTATTCCACTTCAAGTTTAATGTTTCCAAAATTTGATGTTAAATTCTTGCGTTATCTTGAGTAGGACCCTTCAAACTATGTGTTCTCCATTCTGAGAATGGATTCTCAAAATGGAGAGAATCTCTCCATTCTGCATGGAGAAAACGGAGAGATCTCTCTCCATGCTGCACGGAGAGATGCTTCCGCGTTACGCGGAGAGATGAAGTTTTAATTTCTTTTTTTCTTTTTTAAAAGTGGTTTGTTTTTACTTTAGTTTTTAATGTTATCTCGAAACATTTAACAATTTATAAGAAAATTTTATGTAACTAATGTTTGACATAAATATTTTTTTTTATACATACTCTATTATATAGTCAACTACATTCTCACTAGTATTAGTATAAGAGTAAATGATTCCAACAAATGGAAATAAGTGCGAATTTAGCGTGCAATACTCGATAGAATAGAACGGAATAACGAACAAGAATTCAAGACGAGTGATAAAAGTATAGCAAATCAAGCAGAAATTTCTTAGCTTTGCATATTTCAGCATTGAACAGTAATATCAGTTTGCCTGCAACAATCACAGCATCCCAATTAATTCTACCCTGCTTAACAAACAAGTTTAGATCCCACGTCACATTCTTCTGTCCAATGACGGTTCTGAATATAGGTGGAGTAGGCTGTTGCCTAATGCCGCATTTTTATGAGGGCCCAAAAAAAATTATTAAATATAATTCATAAAAAACTACAAGTAAAATTAATTTCAAATGCAATCAGCCAAAGCCATTTCAGCTGTCCAATTAGTAAACATATTTATCTTTAATTAAAATATTCGGTCTATATATATATATATATATATA
>CAIGRB010067058.1:0-16531 GCA_903798255.1 Fraxinus quadrangulata
CACCCTCCCGGGTGCGGGACAATTGAGTACCGCCTGTGGGCTGTGAGAAATGGCGGTGGACAAAAATCGGCTTGAGGAAGAAGCCTGCGTTCTCCGCTTCTACAAAATTGTCCTTAGCTGGGATTACCTTCGTCTACTCAAGGAATCCAATGTACTATGTTCAATTTCTTATTTTTTAGGTTTATACTATATACACTAACATTTTAGGACTAATATTAGGGTATCTGTATTAGATTCGAGTGTAGCAGTTATAAAAATATATGCGGTTGTTTTTGCGTATGTGTTGTGCACTCTGTGATTTTTATTCTATTGAATTATTTAGAAGAAGAATTTCAATAAAAAGATTGGGGACGGGAGTGCTCTGGGATTGAAGGAAGTGAAGAGTTCGTACAAAGATGTTGATGATTATCTCTCAACGTTTGAGCCCCTGCTCTTCGAAGAAGTCAAAGCTCAGATTGTCCAGGGAAAAGAGGAGGAAGACGGTATTTTTTCAGATGTTTTCAGTTTATATAGTTGTTTCCCTGGATTTTCCAGTTGACCCATGATAAATTTATGATTTTCGGCGTCTTAAATGAAATTGATTTTGAATGTGAGTGTATCAGTGTATTCAGTTTAATGTATACAAGTCTGACATATATTTTTAATAAATATCGAATTAATGTTTTTGGATCAAATTTTTTTTTTTTTCTTTTCGTGTATAAAATAGACATGTATATGTAATAGGTGCTTTTTGACTATACAGAAACCGAATGGCAACAAGGAATTATAGCAGAATGCAGCGAAGTCAATGGTTTTTATTTACCTATGGTTATATGTTCAGACTCAAAATCCATATCACAGAATGATCTCTTGCTGCTTTCTAATAAGAAGGTAGGAGTTGGCTGTGTATCAATTTCTGTTTTCATATAGTGATTTGGAATTTAGTAGATTAGACTGACATTCAGTTTTATGCTCTCCGTTCATTTGTGAAACTTCTATTGAGCCCTTGTTTGGTGTTAGCTTAAAAATCAAAATCAAAGTCAAAGTCAACATTTAATTTAAATGCACATTTCATGGAACCAACAACTTTTCAACTACACATTTCATCGACTTCTATCAAAATCTATTAAAAATCTAATTTTTAGCTACGTCAAACAGGGCTAAGTATTTATCCCTAATCTAATAATATATGTTCATTGTGAACTGGAGATTTTAATAGTTTGATTAGATAAGTCAAAATATTCATTTTTGAGTATGTGTTGAATGCTTTATTGATTTTGCAGCTTGGTGAGGGTAAAGTACTCCCAACTGCATATGCTTTTGCACTAGTTGAGCATTGTCAACATGATAAAATAAAACTTCGGCTGAATTTAAGTGGAGAACTCAAAGGATTAAGTACAGATGATGTTCAAACTTCTTCAAGGTTGTTGAACATGCGCCCTCTTGTGAGTGAAGTTCAGAAATACTTGTACATTCTGAAGGTGAATCTTCCAAATTCATTTGGAACTCTTTAAGTTACAAAAATGAGTTCTATGTGCAAGTAATTCTATTTCATTGTTGTCTTACTGTTAAACCATTAGTTGCACAGTCTGTGTTCCTCCATTACAGCTTGTGGCAAATGATTTGTTGATGTAACTCCACTGAAGATCTTGTGGATTTAAAGCTACTTGTGACCGGAATATGAGATCTCTCTTATGTTAAAAATAGGAGCTCATACTGATGTTAGCTTTTTTCGTTTATCACGTTGCCATGTTCTGTATGTATATTTTGTGCCAGTTTCACATCAATATTTAAGTAGATGTTGTGCCAGCATTCAATTGACTGTATGAAATAATATATTCATGGGCAAAGCTTCGTGAAGTTGAGTCAAATTTACTCCCTTTAATATTTGAAAGTAGTTTATTTGGCAATTCCCTCTAGAAAAGACTGCAGAAATTAACCAATAATGATCAGCCCAGGAACATAAAGGAGAATTTATTTTCCAATTAGTTAAGTTGGTCTTTAGATAAGTAGTTTTATCAGTGCTGCCGTAAAAGTTTTCCCTGGAACTTGAGATTCAACCTTACAAATAATTTTCCCTTTGATGGACAAATTTATGTGTAGGCTCATTTTCATGAGAAACTGTGTCCCTTGGAGTTTGTCAAGAAATTTTTATTAGGTTTGCATTTGTTATGGATTGACTGCAACATCTTTCTTAGTTTCATGGGAAACTGTGTCCCTGTGGCTTTATAAGATGACTGCGTTTCTTTCTCATTTTCAGCAGTGCATTCCTTTCCTTGGTGAAGTGTTTATCTACTTGCTATTAGGAAAAAGAGATACTTTTATGCTCTATTATTTACTTTGGTCGTGGTGATTTAGCTCCTGTTATTTTTTTTTGTTCTGTATGGACTAGAATACAACGTAGGCATTCAAAGACATGCAAAATTGAATTCCTAACTCTATTTCTTTTTCTTCATCTTGTAATTCGATGCACAGATTTGCAGCTTATCAACTATAGTCCGTGAATATGTTGCTATGCGGTCAGTTAGCTCCCTCCCATTTAAGGATTTGATTTTAACTGCTGCTGAGAGCAATTATACTACTGAAGATCAAGCCTGGAAAATATCTAAACCCCTAACAGCATTTATTGAAGGCAATCACAACAAATCGCAGCTAGAGGCCATACAGGTGAGTGCTTAGCAACTCGCCCTAAAGTTGATTTCTTGCCCTCTCAGCGAGGTTGAGTTCCTTTTGTCAATTCAAGATGAAGTGGAGTTGTCATATTGATATAAGTGCATATAGTTAAATATTGTTGTAGTTACTTGCATTTTTTATTCTTTAAATTGGTAGCGTATTTACAATTGACAGCTTTGCTCCTCTCCCCTTTGAATTTGTTGCAGGCAGGTCTTTCACGTAAAACCTTTGTTTTGATACAGGTTTGACTTGCAACCTTCTGCTTCTAATTTTGACTTTTAGTTGTCATTTTCCATTTAATTATCCCATCACTCCAATAGACAACACTATTGTAATCACATCGATCTGAAGATGTGTTCTGAAATAGCCATAGATTATTTCAGAGCTAAAAAAAATTGTCCCTAACAAATGAATACGGATGCTTTGGAACAACTACCTTTCGGTATGTCTTTTAACAGCATGCTACCTTTTAGGGCCCCCCAGGAACGGGAAAAACACAAACTATTCTTGGGCTCCTCAGTGCCATTTTGCATGCTACTCCAGCTAGAGTATCAAACAAGTAGGCATCTTTTTTTCGTTTTGGTTTTTGTTTTGATTGATTAAGTGGATTGTTGTTGAACTTCTAGCTATGACTGAGATTTGTTGGTGGAAGAGAGCAACTGCCGAATACATTTAGCCCAATGTGGTAATGAATTAGTCTTTTTATTTATTTAATTTTTTTTTCTATGTATGCAGGGGCAAAATGACTGAAGTAAAACGTGGGCCAGAATTACCTATCCGTGAAAAGTATGTTTATGCTGCTAGTCACTTATTTGATTGTTATTCAATGCCTGTACTTCTCATGAATACGTGTCCCTGGCTTCTATCATGCATCTTGTTGCGTTACCCATGATTCACTGGTTATTTCCCACAAATAAAAGAATGTGGGAAGGGAAATGCCCCTATGAAAGTGCTAATCTTGATTCTTGTGAAGATAATAACCATTATCAGGCAAATTTTTTTCTTCTAAATGAAGCATAAATTTATCAAGTTAGTTTGTCTTGTTTAAATAAATGAGTTCAAACGAAATTCAGGATAAGAGCAACATATATGAACCGCATAAGTTGGAGCTCACCTTATGATTTACATCAAGGTTATGCATGCCACTAGTTGCTTCTTTTTGCCTTTCCTTGTTGCATCAATGAAAAATAGTTGATCCCAACATGCTCATAAATTTAATGTAATTGTTCTATTACCAACATCCTCATAAAAGGGTTGGTGTGAAACTTGCTTTGGAGAAAAATGTATTATTAGCTTTATGCCATGTTTATTCTATTGTTAGATATTTGCATGGAGTTTGAACCATTTGAAAATGGACTTGAACCCAATCTTCTGAAAGGACAAATATCTAAAATTCTCAATATCATATCAAAGATGACTTGTGGTGTCTCGCTCAATTTCCTTTTCCTTTTATTTTTATTTTGTGAGAAATTACATATCTCAACTGATTGGCATTTGAATTCTCAAAGCTGTACGGCGAGTTGACAGTTTAATTTTTGTTTTTTTTTCCTACAATTCTTACGTGTTTATTCTACTTTAGCTACAGTAAAAAAAAATTCCCAGTCAAAATACATTGACATGTTAACTACTATTGTCTTCCAAGGGGAACAATTCGTAAGATATAATATTTTGATATTTGCAGATACAATCACTGGGAAAGAGCTTCTCCATGGTTGATTGGTATGAATCCTCGAGATGCAGTGATGCCTATAAATGGTGATGATGGATTCTTCCCGACATCGGGCAATGACTTGGTATGTCCATTTCGTTTCTGAAACTGGTGATTCAGGATAATTTTGGATATTGACATTAACATTTAAACTCCTATATAGAAACCAGAAGTGGTTAACTCCAGTCGGAAATATCGCGTTCGTGTTCTAGTATGTGCCCCATCAAATTCTGCTCTCGACGAGATTGTGCTGCGTCTCCTAAACACCGGTCAGAGTTTAATCTATTTTCAAATATTTACCTTATGTGATGCATTCTAATTTGCTCTGGAATGTGAATAGATGCAATCTTGTTTGCTGACTCTTAAATCTGTATCATAATTGGGAGCTCTCTCTTTGCCTCAATCAACCGTTACATGATTTCAAGTTTTTTAGGAGAAAAAATGTAAAAATCTCAGAGAACTATTGTAACATAGAGCAACTCCGAGGGGAAAGTTCCCAATGAATGGTGAAGGATTGCATTCTTTAGTCAACAAGAGGATACCTCCTTTCCTTCCATGTTAGTTGGAAGAAGCGGGGGTGGGGGTGGGGGTGGAAGGGACAGATGTTCTTACGAAGAAAATAAGAATGCTTTGGGATTTGGTATGAGTTAGCAAATAAAAGAGGGTCAGGGAGGTAAACACTCAATGTGAAAATGTGGAAAACTGAGAATGAAAGAAATCTGGTTGAAAAGGTTGACTTTAGCCACTTCCCCAAAGAAAGCCACTGTGAAAATGACACTACTCAAAAGAAAATGGAACTGCCTTTCATGGAAATGGCATTTTTGAAAGATGCGGTTAATAACAAAGGAAGGGCATCCCGGATATATCATGTGAAAACTGAATACTGGTTTGTTATTTAATATGAACTGACTAGTTGATTTATGTAGTTTACCTAACTGTGCACACCCTGAATCAAACACAGTTTCTTCACTAAGAAATAAAGATTTTTTGTGTAATTAGAGTCGCTTCTTTGTTTATGTTGCAGGCATTCGTGATGAAAATGATCATGCATACAATCCTAAAATAGTGCGTATTGGTCTTAAACCTCACCATTCTGTCCAAGCGGTCTCCATGGATTACTTGGTATGTTACCTTTCCACTAACAAGCTATATAATCACCTGATTATTTCTTCACAGCATTTCAACAGTCCAATATAGTTTAGCACAAATGATATTTTTTAGGTAGAACAAAAACTTGCTGGTATGGACTCTCAAACAAGTGACAAGCAAAAGCAAGGGGGTGCAGCAAAGGATAAAGACAGTATTCGTGCTTCTATACTGGATGAAGCAGTGATTGTATGTAGTTTGAGCCTCTTTTCAGATTACACCGTTGAAACTTTGGTTCAATTGAAGCTTATAGTTAAAGTAACTTGGGTATAAGTTCATTGACAGGTGTTCTCCACACTTAGCTTTAGTGGTTCAGCTCTCTTCAGTAAATTAAATCGCGATTTTGATGTGGTCATAATCGATGAAGCTGCTCAAGCTGTAAGATACATTATTGATCGTAAAATATGGATTTTTGTTTCTTTCACCTGCATATAGTTGATGTTGCTGTTAGTAGATATATTGTTGCTGTCATGTTTTCTATTCCTCATTTGATGTTATCCATACATGTTGTAATTAGTTTGATCAAATTTAACCAATTGGATAAATGTTACTTAAGCTTTCACTTTTCGCCTTATTATATAATGCTTTCTTGACATTTCCGGAATATTGTTCTTTGTGCTATTACATTTACCGTCTCATCACTTCTCTTCTAAGGGTGTGTTTGAGCCACATTATTTTGAAAGAATGTATTTTGGAATAGTAGATTGATGGAGAATATGTGGTTGAAAAAGAAAAAATTATTGATGTGATGGAAAATATTATTTTATTGAAGAATGTGTGGTTGAAAATAAGTAGAAGAATGAAAATGAAAATTTTAATGTGTATCAAACATGGGCTAATTTTGTTATTGTTTGCTCTTTTGTTTATAACAGGTGGAACCAGCAACACTCATTCCGTTGGCTAATGGGTGCAAACAAGTATTCCTGGTATATATAATTGATTCATCATTGAATAACTAGTATATACCATGCGTTGATCTTAATAAATAGTGTATGTCTGATGCGTGGATCTTTAAGATGCTACAATTTGATGCATGTCAGTGCTTCATTAACTCCAAAGATCTTAAAGTTATGCAAGTTATGCTGGATAAATGTAACAATAACGAGGGCTTAAACATGTTTGGTTTGTTGTGAGGTTAATTTTGATTTTTTGGAACTATTTGTATGTGCATTAAATGGCTTTGGATGGCTCAAATGATTCTTGAGAAAAGTGAGGACCACTTTATAAAAATGACATCTCTTGTTGAATTTAAGTAGCTAAATTATTTGACTAACTTAAGATTGTAAACATGATTTATACATGTATAGTGATATAGGTGTTTAGGTTACTTTGTACTATTTTCCATTCATACATGTGTGCGCCAATGCAATTTCTATCAAAGGAACAAATATCTTACACTTTTGCTCGAAGGATTGCCACAGCCGCTTGCATAGCTCAGAAAGTTTGGGAAGACAACATCATGGATTTCATTGAAGGGATGCTCTCAAGTTGGAAGGAGTGGATACTATCTTGGTAGTGGTTGATTGGTTAAGTAACGTTTGTTTACAGTGCATTCAGTGGCAGGGGTGTTTGTAATAGAAATAGTGCAACTACATGCTATTCCTAAGTCAATTGTTTCTGACTGAGACAAGGTTTGACAAGGTTTTCGTGAGTTATTATTTCTCAGACTTGTTCTGATTGCAAGGAACAGTGTGGAAATGATCTACGGCTTACCACCCTCAAATAGATGACCAGTAAAAAATGTTCAATCGAAGGCTGGAGACTTATCTTTGCCATTTCGCATCTACTAGGGCAAAATGGTGGGGTGGCAACGGCTGCTTTAAGTAGAATTTTGGTACAATTCATCTTATCACTCCTCATCTCAGTTTACTTCATTCCAAATTGTCTATGGTCACGAACTGCCTCCTCTATTACAATTGGAGAAGGGGTCAATAGTGAACTCCGAGGTGGAGCAACAATATGTGCAGCGAGATGAGCGATTAAAGTACATTTTCGTCGTGCACAACAAAGGATGAAATTGACTGATGATAAACATTGCAAGAACGTAAAATTGGAGGTTGGCAATACGGTGTATCTTGAGACCGTATCATATACAGTATTTAGTATCACAACCCAATGAAAAGCTTGCTCCTAGATATTATAGTCAGTCCTTTCAGATTTTATCATGCATCGATCATGTAGCTTATAAATTGTAACTATCCCCAAAGTCATATATCTATCCAGTATTTCACGTCGTATTACTACGTAAAGCCATTGGAAACATGCCATTGGGTACCTCTTCCTTGGCAGCTTAGTGATGAATTAGAATTGTTAGTAGAACCCGAGGTTATAGTGGGTGTGCGACAATTCTAACAACCAGTTTCAAGGTCCAAAGGTACTGATCTAGTGGAAGGTAATGAGGCGACTTGGGAACCTTATCAGTTGATTCAGCGACAATACCCGTCATTTCATCTCGAGGACAAGATGATTGTTTGCGAGGGAAGTATTGATAGACTCCTTAATCATTATACATATGTGTGTTGGGAAAAGAAGAATGATGTTGCTGACACAGGAATGGATTCAATGAACTGCTCTAGTTATATGAAGCTGATTGTTACATGAAGTTAGTTTGGTAATTCAGCTAGAAAATAATTGGTGCCAGAATATACGAGATGGTATGCCAAGATGGGGGAAGAAGAGTTGTGTAGTAGAAAACGTTGGGTTTTGAAGGGACCGGTGGCTTTGGTGTTGTGGCAAAATGTTGAAATAAGTTTAATTACAACATTTATGCAGTGAATACAATTTCGTTGAAGGCCAGAATTAAAATCTTGAGTGGTAGGTTTCAAACACAAAATCTTAAGAGTTGCTTGTTCTATTTAATAACTATTTTTGACAAAGATCGTTAATAGAACTAAGCACCTCGTCGGATTCTTACAACAAATGATGTAGGATAATCTATTAAGGATAATTTTATTAGCTATTTTATATGTTTATCATTCCTGAGCATTTCATGAAAACAAGGACGTAAAAAGTTGAAACTATAAAGGTAACGTTGGTATAGCTTGTATAGAAAATGTATTCAAGTGTAACAACAATTTTAACAGTGACATCCTAAGCAACAAGGTGTAACGAATGTGACCATTCTAAGTTCTAGTGTGACATTTCGCTCCTCAATTATTTCACCTTGTTGTCTAAGTTAAATCAACCTCCAACAATTGGTGGCGCTATGGTGTGCAATAGTTGGTGCTACCACTTTAACCAATAAGGCAACATGGTGTAATGGATTTGACTATTCCAGTTCTCGTGTGACATTTGGCTCCTCAAATACTGCCCCTTGCAGTCTAAGTTAAATCAGTCTTCAACAATTGGTGACGCTATGTGTGCAATAGTTGGAACAACCACTTTACCAATAAGACAAGAAAGGGAAAACTAACAAGTGCTCAAAGATGGACAAGAGAGTTAAGTAAATACTCACTTTGTATTACAATTCTCAAAGGCTTCTTTATGACTTGCTCACTTAAGATCTCACTTCATTTCTTTATGGCCAACTTGGTTACAAATGAGGCTACCTTGGCCTCTATTTATAGTTGCACCCTCTGTTTTATGGAGGGCAGATATAAGATCCTACATTGGAGAGTGATTATATAGACTTTTCCATCAAGATATTATATTAAATTCTCCTAGAAAGGTTGTATATTCAACCTTCTATGTACTCTTTACAATCTTCCTACACAATATTCTAGAATTGTCTCCACAATATTTCTACATTTCCTTGCAACATTCTAGAAGATTCTTGTATGGAACATTCTAGCATTAGGAACAATTCTAGAATGCCTTGGAATCCCACCTCAAAACTTAAGTTGTGCAGGGTGTTTGACTGCTTTCAAGCAGTATGGCTGCAACTGCCTATCTATGTTCGTGTCTGTTAAGCGCCCAGCCTATTATTGTCTCTGTTTGTGCCCAATTGTCATCTACGTCTGCCTGTGCAAGCTTTTTCATTTGCCTTCAACTTGCAGTAATTTGCCTTCAATTGCTTTGGCACCCTGCCTTCTCACTCTCGTCTCCAGCAATTTCCCACCTTTTGGTCCCTCGCATGCAGCTCTTCGAACTCTCCGTTTTCTCTCCTATAGTTTGCGTCTCAGTCCGGCCCTTGAGCTGCCGGAACGTGACAACAGGCTGCAACAGCGGTTGCACAGGATATTGACATTAGTAGGTTAGCCTCCACTGGCAAGAGGATCACAATGTACATTTTCTCTAACTTGTCCCAGAAACTGCAAGTTTAACGTGTCTAAGATATGTAAGACATGATTATTCTAATCAAAACATTAATGAGCTAAGTTTGGAAATTTGTTATCCTGATGTTTCTTAGAAATGTTTGTCTGCTCTACTTAAGTATTTAGGTTGTTATTCAATTGACTGTTAGATATTTTATGTACATGACAAATGTTTGTTAAAGATCCTACATGGAAAACAGCTATCCAAATCAGTATTCCAATTTTTGGCCACATTACCAGCAGAAACACTTCGAGATGTAAAATTTGTACATACTAATTACCCAACGTAACACCTGCTAAATGGTTAAACTGTTATTTTCTGATATTTTGGCATGTAGACTTCGTATTATTCCATGCAAGTTTACTTTGATAACTCGTCCATGTCATTTTTAACACACTCTGATCCAGGTGGGGGATCCAGTGCAGTTGCCAGCTACTGTAATCTCCCCTATTGCAGAAAAATTTGGGTAAGAGCAGCATCATGTTAAGAGAAACTCGTATTTTCTAAACATCCAGTGTTTTCTAATTATATATTTCCAATTTCTGGAAACTCTGTTGTAGATATGGCATGAGCTTATTTAAAAGATTCCAGAAAGCTGGCTATCCAGTACAGATGCTGAAGACCCAATATCGCATGCATCCAGAGGTAACATATTATATCTTAAGATTTTAACCTCATCAATAACATGTATACATATTCATTCTACAGGTTAACATGTGGTCTTCTGTTTGTTACTAGTTTCCAATTCATAATTGCACAAACTCAGTTCTAATCCAATTATCATGCCAGATTAGAAGCTTTCCTTCGAGGGAATTTTATGAAGAGGCACTGGAAGATGGACCTGACGTCCAAGACCAGACAAAGCGCTCATGGCATGAATTTCGATGCTTCGGACCTTTTTGCTTTTTTGACATTCATGATGGAAACGAGTCCCAACCGTCGGGACATGGCTCTTGGGTAAACGTTGACGAGGTTGAGTTTGTCCTCTCTTTATATAGTAAATTGGTGAGCAGATATCCAGAACTAAAGTCAAGTTCCCGACTCGCAATAATATCCCCATATAGACATCAAGTCAAGCTTCTCAGAGAAAATTTTCGTAACACTTTCGGCGTGGAGTCTGATAAAGTAGTAGATATCAACACTGTTGATGGATTTCAGGCAAGTAGTTTCATTTCATAGTTAAATTACGTGGATTAAATTTGGTATGGACTTTATTTCATGATGGTCATACATTAAATCCCTTTATCGTTCACTTGTTGTGCTAGAGATGATTCTTGATTAAGTTGAACAAATACTCTTTTACAGGGACGCGAAAAAGATGTTGCTATCTTTTCGTGTGTTCGGTCTAGTAAAGATAAAGGCATTGGATTTGTTGCTGATTTTCGCCGAATGAATGTTGGTATAACTAGAGCCAGATCATCTGTCCTGGTATAGCTTTATCAAATATAAATGATTGGCTCTCATATTCACAGAAATTTATCCCTTGATTTCAAGAAAGCTTTTATTACTATACTAGGTTGTGGGTTCTGCATCCACATTGAAAAGAGACAACCATTGGAAGAACCTGGTTGAAAGTGCAGAACAGAGAAATGTACTGGTCAAGGTAGAGTATCCACTTAAGTGGCAAATTATCACAGAGCATGATATCCCTGCATAGTATATGCTTGTGAAGCGACAACACTTGTTCTTCCCATATGCATCAAGTTTGATTTTATCGTTTGTTTCGAATCCTACTTTTGACTCTGAGAAGAAGGATTGTATGAGTAGTACGAATGTCCTAATGCTTCTGTTCTGATCTTGAATTCCTTCATTACAGCATACTTTGATCTCAGTTGCACAACTGTCTAGAAGTCCCTGTGCCTGAAAATTCTCCTTTTTCTCTATAACACTCAGGTTGCAAAGCCCTACAATGAATTTTTCAGTGAGTCAAATCTCAAATCAATGGAAGTAAAGGAATCCATGGAAGAGGGACCCGAGGCCCCTCCTGATGATATGGAAGTGGATGTGCCCGTTGATGGATTTGCTAGCAATGCTGACCAAGCACTACCAGAGGATAATGACTGGGGAGATGCCGGAGAAGGAGAGGGTTTTGATGTTGGCTTTGACGAGGACTAAGATCAACTAATTGTTTCGGTAGCCATCTGGTAAGTTGGCATTTATTTTCAGCGCAAAATGGCTTATAGAGCTATATCACTTCACATAATTGGTTATGATTATTGTTGTATAACCAAATTCCAATATGCAGAATTAGGCACTTGACGATTTGTATCATTATTCTGAAAACTCATTATGTTCCAACTTACGGGTCATGTAAATTATTCAAAATTGGCAAGTAAACATAGTGCCAAACATCTCTTTGACAAAATGAGAGACTTGAATGGATTTATTTATAGTTATTGACATTTATTGGCAAGTACATGTTTGTCCCCAAACATGCGTGTTTGAAAGGATACAACTGTCTAAATATCTAGAATTATTTAGCTCTTGTTAGACTATCATTATTTGAAAACTCTTTTTTTCTACATATTAATTATCAACAAAATATTCACACGGTAAAATATTCTGCTGGTAAATTCGAAACTTTTACCTATTTTTTAACCATACATTTGTGTAAAAAATATTACTTAAAACTTCGTTTTCTCTAAATTATGGTTGTCTAATGGGGGCTTATCAAGCAAACATGTCGGTACTTTTTGTTACTTCTGGTTATTATTGTTTTAATTATTTGTGTATTGAAACTTGATTATTACAAAATAAAGTGAGAGGTCCTTCAAGTACATGGTTAAGGAATAAATTTTTGAATATTTTTACTTGTACAAAATAAAGCACTTAATAGACATTCCATAAATGATAAAGTTGTACATAATTGTTTCTTCATTGATGATGCAACAGTTGGACCACTTTAGTGAAGCAACCATTCAAATACATTTCATATTAATGCTCACTATATTTCAAATAACTAAAAGTTTACCTAACTCTGTTCGATATTTATTACGAAGATATTATACGTAAAATTTGTTTGATATGTATATGAATGATGATATTCGCACCGTAATTTTTATTAATTGTACAATACATTTTAGTTGTAATAGAAGTCCTCAATTTTTGTTCATTTTTGCACTAATATTTTCAACTTTTTATCTTTGCATTTTTTTTCTCCAACCTTTTATTATTTTTCACATCTTGTATGATGATTTTAAAGCAAAAATATTGTTAGAAACAAGTAAAAAGACTCGTTTGCCTCGTACATTTTTAAATAATAAAAAATAAACAATAAATACTAAATTTGCCAAAATATTTGTTTCTCATTTCAGCACCATAGTAGAGGACCAAAATCGTAACTAGAGATAAGATGTACTGATCAACTAACAATCACGAATAAGAATGCGATGAAAAAAGTTCAGGAGATAAGTGCAAAAATAAACAAAAATTGACGGCTTTCATTATAATAAAAATGTGGATATAATTACCCAGTGTTTGTATGTTGTCATCAAATGCTTGAAAATATTGATGTCATGTTATATGTGTTTTTTTGGTGCTTCATAATCTTTACATAGTTGTTATTAGAGCTAACCATCAAAGTCGATTTTTCATTGATGTTTCAATTAAATGACTCGATCTCTTCTCTGGACTCTTCATGAATCTTCAAAATCAGTGTCGGATGACTTTCATATTCGTTGCAAAATTTTGACTTCTTGATTTCATCCTTCAAATCGTCTTGCAAGTGGAGCATAACTCTTACACATATCGACTTCATTAATAATGTGCTTAACGTACGTCTCATAACTGTTGCACATTAATGATGAATTGATTGTACTAGTTAGTGAAAATGTTTCAAAATAAATCTAAACGAACAAGAAAAGTCACTTAGAATCAATTGGTGAAGGCAAACTTCTCAAAGTCCACTTATTATTATCGTTAGTGGACTTTTGCTTAGTGATTTATTAAATAAGGAGACAAAACAATTACGGCTAGTCTCCGGCCGGCATGAATTAATTATTAATATTCACATAATTTAAAAAATAATAAAGTCAACGGAGTGCCCAGTCACACGCTCTCTAACGTTAATACCATTTGGCGGATAGACAGACAGGTAGGCAGCCGCAATTTGGCTACACTGGCTTTTCTTGAATGCACCACCGATAGAGGTAGCCCGATTTTCCGTATTACAGAGGCTTTTAATGCACAAAATACATTATTAATAAATTGATCTATACCTTTTATCATTCGATTATCAAGAGTCATTACTTTGGTAACATGAATAATATACGAACATTAGTTTAAGAGTTCATTCAATAAGAGAAAGATTTAGAGTTTAGGGTACATGAGGTATATGAATATTACGTTCCCTCGTACATATTCTAATGTTGAAAAGTGAAATAGTAAAAAGGGTATCGAGATTTTCCAATTTCTATTACACTATGATACATAATTGATTTTTTAATTTTAGGTTTATAATATATGTCTATTTACTCTTGTGACAAGTAAAAATTATGAGTGATTTTTCAAATTTAATGTAAAAATCTTATTAATTTATTAAATATTTTAACTAACAAGGTTTTTAATGGTGGAATCATACTTTTTTATTGTAAGATTAAGTAGCAAGCTATAATTTATTTTTTTATTGAAACATTCTAATATTAATAAATGNTTATTGAAACATTCTAATATTAATTAATGAGTCGAGACTTGATATGAGAAAATTGGTGGTTTGATGAATAAATATTTACGACCCTCACCGACGAACACGAGCTTAGTAGTGACGATATTATATTTTGATCAACCGACAATCTTTAGATATTAGGGAGGAATGCGAAATTAATTTGTGATTTCAGCTTTGGGTCTTTCTCTCTGAGAAAAAAATGTGCAAAATGATGAAAAATAAGGGAGGAATTTACAACAATTCCCCTTGTACAGGGGAGTTGCTGCCAAATTTTCCGACAATACTTTCTCTGTACAATACTTTCTCTGTACACATAGCAGCTCAGAAATTAAAATTTAAGCATTAGATTGACAAATTTTTTGATGGTTTATAAAGAGAAATAGTGGTAGGGTCTTATAAAATGTATACTAATTACTAGTAGGTATGGATGTGAAGTTAAATTTAGACCTCGTTTGATTCTTATTTTTTTTTTAAATACACTAGATTTTAACCGAATTTATAAATTGTATATCCAAGCGAATGCTAAATTCTGGAGAAAAGTGTTGACATCGAAAAATAGAAATTGTTTTTTAATGGCAGCAGTATAATTTTCTCGAATTCTGGCAGGATTTTGCCCCTTTTGAGATTTTTGGGTGTGTTTTGGTTGAACTTTTTCTTTTAGGAAGAAAGAAGAAGTTTCCAGCGAGATTCTGGGATTTTCAAGAGTAATGACCATATTTTTGCCTCAACTCGATGCAAATTTTTAGAGTAGAAGATTGGATCTCTAATATTTTTCTTCCTTTAGCTTTTTTATAAATTTGATTTAACTATTCTCTTCTTGTTATTTATAGACGACTTTTAGGGACTTTTTGGTCTTTTTCATGAGTAGAAACTTTTTTCATGATTAAGTGCAAGTTCCAAATTTTTAATCGATTTTTGTGCTTTTGTGACACTTCTTGTAATTTGTTATGCACTTGCATGATTTTGCATGAAAGATCATGTTGATTTGATTGTGCTAGAATTTCACTTAAAATGATGTGTGTTGATTCATGAAAATGAGTCAACAGATGTCGGGTCCACTCACTCCAAGTCATGTACGGTTCCGATGCGTTTCTATCGGAATAACAGCGGTAGCAAAAAGGAAATGGACCGCAAGAGATACTTTGCAGCGTGAGACAAGAATGTTCGAGCTCCGACGGATGGAACAAAAGCAATCGCGCTAACAACGATCACCGAATTGAAATCAAACTAATCAATATAATAACAAACGGGAATATGTGGAATGATAGATATAATATGTATTCGAATTACAACGTCGTATATGGAAATTTATAATGTATGAACATATTAAAAAGATAGAAAATAAACCCAAGTGGTTGTATATTTTCTTCAAAGTTCAAGTCTGTGTTTTGAATATTGGTTATTGTCCTTATTCCCGTCAATAATCTAACCCATTTTAAGTTACAAGGAAAATCTATTTATACTACATTGGCCGACATGGTAATCGTGGATCAGAACCATGTGGCCTCATCTCTCTAATTGAAACGTCACATCACTGTCTATTTATACAATTAATATATTGATAAGGGGTCAGCCGCTTTATATAATATGCTGACATACTGACAAACTTTATTACAAATGTTACATCAATCATTTTAGAGAGATCTTCAAATCTTTTACAAGGAACAACATTAGTTTTGCGAGCTTCAGAAGAATTGAGAGTCTCGGAGGAACCTTCGAAGTAGTCTTCTAAGTGGGGAGTCTCAGCTCCTTTCTTTGTTTCCTTAGGCAGCTTCGTCTTTGAAGTAGTCCTCAACCTGGACTTCGTCCTTGCAGTGTAAGGACTTTCGACCTAGTTTGCCTTCTTCGTGTTTTGGCCTTATGGGCCTTTGTTTGACTTTCTTGTTAACTTTCTGCTTACGTGGCTTGTTATGTGGTATAGTTTCTCTGAGCCACGGAGGCGAGGAGTAACAATAGTAATTATTTCTTTTTAAATTTACTTAATTTATTTAAACTTTTAAAGTTAAGCCAAACATGTCGTTTTCTTTCTGAATTTTACTTTCTTAATAACTATTCCGAACTTGACTTTGTGATAAGAAACCAACCTAATTTGTTGGTAGCTCTAAATG